>SKCR01044059.1:0-110396 GCA_019454045.1 Zanthoxylum bungeanum
GAAGGGTCTCCTCTTATAGTGGGATGGCAGGGCCATGAATGGGAAAGGGAGACAAAACATCATTCTTCTCCAGTGATTTCCAATTTGCATCATTAGTTACTGCTCGTTATGTTGGGGCAAAACCCTTATGGTCTGATCGGTGTTCCGCGCAGTGGAATTGGGTCTCACCCGTGGTATTTGAGTGAGTGTATTTTTAAATATTTTAATGAAATACTATATTATATTACGAGTGTTTAGGAAAAAATAAGGATAAATTGGAGTGCGTAAAAACAAAATCAGGATAAAAACCGGGTGGCGACTCATATATTCTTCGGTTTATCCTTTCATAAACAGAATCAGAGCCCTTTCATAAAGCTTAAGAAGGTCTAGAGATGCATCATTCCAATGTAAAAGGCATGTTCCTTCATCCTTGTGTCTTTCCCATAAGACACTACTTAAGGGACATGTCTCTCATACTTTATTATTATATATATTAGAGAATTTATAACAAAAATCTCAAGAAAATAATGAAGTAAATATGAACTCTTATACTGCTCATCATCTAAATTCCTCTGGAAAAATTGGGGAATTTTCTAATACAAAATATAATATGTATTTCCATACACATTACAACTCATAAGTCTACTTCGTAATCATTAATTTCTTCATCCATCATCGTTTCGTCAATAATGAGTAAAATAGAGTTTGCATAAGTACATAGAATTATAGTTTGCATGAAATTGGAGTATTTATTAACGTAGAGTTTGCATAAGTGCTTGATTAGTTGGCCAAATAATTAAAGTTAACTTGGCCTCTTAGTAGCATATAAGAATTAAATATTTATTAGGATTATAATCTACGAATATTTATTAAAAATATTGAACTTTTACTAGATTTTAATATTTCTCTTAATTATAATAGTATTATTCTTAACTGGGAAAATGATAAATATATAAGATTTATTAAAGAATTATATATATATTAGCAATAAATATGGTAAACATATGTGAATCTATATTTACGAGATTCTATTTGTGGCTTTTGGATTAAATCCAATGGTCACCTTTGTTTGATTTATTTTGTGGCTGTAAATTACACGAATCATTGTTGATGAAATTATGATGATAAACTATATAGATTTATATACGTATTTGATATTAAGAATATGATAGATCAATTTGTAATTTTTTTTTTAGGAATATGAAAACTTAATTTAATATTTAATTAAAATTATTTTATTTTTTTTTTAATTTCAAAATTGAGTTGCCTACGTGGCGCATTGAGAGAGTTTAAAAATATTTAACTTATATATATATAATATATATATATATATATACATACATACATACACACACATACATACACACACACTACAAGAAAACTGCCAAATAGCGACGGAAAAATCCGTAGCTAATTCGTCGCTAATTTACCATTAGCGACGGAAAAATTCCGTCTCTATTTTGTTGGTCGCAAAAAAAATAGCGACGGAAATATTCTATCCGTCACTAAAGTTAGCGACGGAAGGAAATTCCGTCTCTATATAGCGACAAAATTTCCGTCGCTAATTAGCGACGGTTAGTATTCCATCGCTAAATAGCAACGGAAAATTTCGTTTTTATTTAGCGACGGAATATTTCCGTAGCTATTCCGTAACTATAATTTTTTTGAAATAAAAATTAAAAACTAAAATTTTAAAATTTTAGAGAGGCGGGAAATTTAAAATTTTAAAAATATTTAGCGACGGAAAAATTCCGTTTCTAAACAAAATTAGCTACGGAATAGTAATCCGTCTCTAATTAGCGACAAATTTTCATTTCCGTCTCTAATTTAGAGATGTAATTTTTTTTGTCAATAAATTTCGTCCCTAATTTCATTATCCGTTTCAATTCCGTCGTTAAATTTTGAAACAGAATATTATGTCGCTAAATTTCGTCGCTAAAACTGTAATTTCTTGTAGTGACACTTATATGAGGACATTATGTTTTATTTATATATATCAAAGTAATTAACCTTAACTACTAGAAATGTTAAGAAAGTTATTCTCGGATTTTATGAGGACATTAAATTTTATTTATAAATTGTAATTTAGAAACGGGGATTCTGAAATCAATGGCTAATTTAAACTTTATGTCTCATTAGCTCTTTATTATTGCAAACTTTTGCCGACAATACTAATATAGATAATATAATTCAAAAGAATAAAAATAAAATAAATAAAAATGTAATAGAAAAATTAAAACATCACACAAATATATATGATGCAAAAAAAAAAAATACACATATATTTGGAACTTCAGGTTCTCTTGAAAAATAATCTGTTGATCTAGGATTCCAAGGTGTGATCTTATATTATAATTTAGAATATCTGATTCTAAACAGAACATTACATTTTAGAACTTCAATAACTATAATTGTAATATAGATTTAGAACTTTAAGTTCTAATATAAAAGTTAATTAATATGGTTAGAATTTCAGGTTATAGTTTACATCTTAATTTTTTCAACCCATAGAAGACGAATAGAACACCACAATTGAAGAAAACGAAATGGACTCTGGCCCCTACGTCCAAGCAGCTAAAGCTAATTAAAGAAAATGAATATTAAGAATTTATTTTAAAAAAAATTTGACATCATTTTTATGAGAAATGAAAAAACTATCAAATCATTAATGATTTTTTTTTCTTTTTTCAATTAAAATTTTCCTAACATAGATTATTAATAAGTAACACACTCGTTACCATTTCCCTTCAAAAATACCAAAGTCATTTTAACATTGATTAGTTCAGCAAGCAGCCACATGTATTCAATTGATTTTAGCATGAAAGTCCAGGTCACATCCGAATCATCATCAGCTGATTCATGCCAAAACTACATCAAATTCAATCCATCATCAAGAAGCATGGGTCCGAGAAATCGCAAGGCAACATAGGGGATTATAATTCACATCACAGGAGCTTTTCTGATAAAATCCATGCAATTATATCATAGACTTGGAACTTCAGGGGGTTCGAATTCATTCACAAAACAAAGGCAACAACAAATAAAACCATGATTATCATCAGATATGAACCAAGTAGCGAACGATTCTCACGCCAATTCTTGGAGGCAAGCCTTTGTATGAATTTGCAAGCGATCAGATTGGCATACATACAAGCTCAGTAGCCAACAGCCCTCACCCCCCTTGTAATTTCGAAGTCAAATATTTATAAGAGAAAAAGTTACAGGCTTTAATCTTATTTTTGAATTAATAAATAGGATAAAGTTATTATTCATAAGTAAAATGGGATAAGCTATATAAGTGTCAAATATATGTAAGGATTAAAACGAGAGACTACATAATTTACAATATTAGAAATTAAATTAGACTTCATTTTATCCACAAGAATAAAAAAGTCGAATCTTATATTAATAAAAAAAAATATATATATATATATTAAAGGGAGATAAAATTTAAAAAAATAGATTAAATGTTTCTAAATTTAAGAGTTTGTATTTATTAGTAATAAGTGATGAAAATATAGGAATTTTTTTAATAAATATCCATGAAATTTATTAAGGTAAAGTGTCAATAAAGTTGCAAAGGCAAAAATCATAATCTAAAATTAAAAATATATTAAGAAATTTTAACGGGGCCAGGCTCCGGTAGAGCTTGCCTTGACTCCAGGTTATTTGATGCTGAAGGAAATGGAAAATTGGTGAAATTTTCCTGTTATTTAGTGTCAACACAATTGTTTTTTTACATAAATTATTTATCAAAATCTAACAATTGATTTAGCCCGATCTAATATAATACAAGTAGTATCAGCTCCATTATATGTGATCAGCTATATATATATATATATATATATATATATATATATATTGAGAGACATTCAAAATACTAGTTTTTGCTATACTGGTTGCAGCAAGGGGAGAGGAGTAAGTTGCTATCTTAAATCTTCAGGTTTTGCTGCAGGAAGGAAGTTACTGTTTCTTCCAAAGCCATATAGCTCCAGCTTTAACGAGCAAGGGGCCTAGCTCGTTCCGGATGTTGAGGGACATCACTTGATTTGCACCACCAACGAGCTCTTGCCCTATGAAAACGGCCGGGACACTCGGTTGACACCCTAGCTGCTGCAATGCTCTTTCGATTTGCTGGCCATTTGGGATTTTATCGAGCTCGTAAACAGTTGGGTTTGCACCAAAGCTACTTATGAGTGTCTGAATGGTGTAGCTTATGCAACAAGAGCTCTTGCTGAAGATCACCGCTGGCTTTTCATTAACCATTCTCGTCACCATGTCCATGACTAAGCTCGCTAGCTACAAAAGAAAAATTTTAAAATAATAAATAACTAAGCTTGCTGGATTGAGAAATATTGAATTTGGCTTGGCTTTGCTGTGAGTAACTTGAAGCAGCTCTATTTATAATGAAAACCTGATATAGTGGATTGCGTTCGCAGTATTTTCTTAGAATCGGTACAGGGAAAGAATAAAACGTTACAGATGATGTTTCAGTCCTTGATTCCCAAATTGCCCTGGAATAATACTTTCACAAGTTGGATGGTTTTCAGATTTTAAGCAGTATTGATTTAGGGGTACAAATCCGCTGTTAAAGTTCAAAGAAAGAAGAAACTTGGAAAGAAAATAATGAGAGAGAAAAAAAAATTGCTTTTGATTATCAGAAACCCACTTGATGGCCGTACAATTAGAAGATACTTAAGGACCCACGACGCTATCAACATAAAATTTGCACTATTTGGCAAAAATTGATGATATATATTATTTGAAAGTTAATAATATTGTAATCCGCTGCAGGTATGAATTTCTATAAATTTTGAGACCTATAGACGAGTTGACGTAATCAGCTGAGTATGGCATGCATGCATAGATTTAAGCGTTGTTAACTCTCAGTACAAGAGTAAGTTTTTTTGCGCTGCCAAACTTCGACGTTAAAAGATATCAAAGTCGACGATAAAATTTTTGGTGTCGAAATATGGTGATTTAGGAAATGGATGTTAAAAATTGGTCGAGGAAAGTCTTTAACATCGGAGAAAATCTTTTACGTCGAGGAAGTTTCGGCGACGCTAAATAATCAACTTTGCATCGCCGATTATCGTCACTGAAACCAATAAATGGCGACACATAAAGTTTTACTACATTAAATAAAAAATAATGTATGACGATTGGTCGGATTGGTCAGGGTCGGTGTTGTGTATGTTAGGCCTAAATGAATTATGGAGGTCGATTCTACAACACTAACATGAGCAAGCGATCTATTCACAATCTTCCGCAAGCTCGCCATTTCTCGATCGTGTTCATCCGTTTGCCTTCTCATCTGGACATTCTGCATCTTTAGCCGGTCTTGAGTAAGCTTCAACTGCTCCCTCAAGACAGTGACATCCTCTGAGGAGTCGGACGATCGAGAAGCAGTCGTTGCTGCCTTCTCACGAGTGTCAAAGGCTGTAAGTCCTGCGTGAGGTTCCGTGTCTTGCTCTCCACTATGAGTTCCTACATATTAGATTATGTGTTAATTAAAAAATAGTGGAAAATACTGAAATTTTACATAATTTATTTAGTTAAACACATACATAGGACTCTCGAGTGGCATCATTCACCCAACATTTATATTGAGTGCAGTGGGTGAGCTGGAAAAAATTCGGCATCGGGAGGAGCTGTAGCACCTCTCCCAAGCTGCTTTTCTACCGACGAAAAATATTAATTAATAATAAAATATTGTTAAAATACAGTTAAGTAAACACATATCCACTTACCTCGGAGTGTTCCTTTTGCTGCGCAGAAAATGAATTCGAGCCTCCAACATGGTTGAACAACAGATTCTGTCGGTTCACCTTGTTCACCACACAAATTTTATGTAAAAAAGAATTTAGTCGCTATTTTTTTTCCAAAAAGACTGTAAAATGAAATCTTATGTAAATTTAAAACTTACCACGTAATCCTCTGAAGCCCATATGCCATACATATACGCCCAATCCTCCTCACCGATGTCATGTGGTCAATGGGAAATAGCATTAACCGCACCATGCTCGTCGAAGATGGACTTTAGTTTCTTCGTGCGATAGTTCAAGTACGAATTGCCCATGCAGTGATTGACTTACTTGATCATATTCGGAACACTTAAGTCAGTGTCGAACAACTCCTGCACAAAAAAGAACACAACAGTTAGAAGTATTATTTAAATAAAATGACAAACTGTTAGTTATGATAAATGTAAATTAAATACCATTTTTAAATACTAAAGTGTCTCAGTCGAGCTGGCAAATTTAAATGCCACATTTGAAGCATTGTTAGGCACCAATATTGCCCAATTGAGGCACTGAGCAATGCCTCAAATAGTGGACGTTGATTGCCTCAATGGCGATGCAAAAACTTTAAGATTGAGATTTAGTATCGCGGCTATATAACAACGCTAAAATAGTATTTGGATTTAGCGTCATAGGTAGGGATTTTTAAAGGTTTTTTAACGTCGTCAGAAATGGTCGATGCTAAATGTCATATATTTATCGTTGCCCACTTCATAGGCGAGATTAAAATATGAACATACAACGTCGTTATCGAAGGACAACGCTAAATGTTGATGATTATTCGTATTTATCGAAGGACAACGCTAAATGTCTTAATTTTTTGCTTCGAAAGTACGTTGATGGCGCTAAATATTTTAATTTTAGCGTCGTATTTCCTGATGATGCCAGACGTTAAATAATACATTTAACGACGATTTACTTGGCGACGTTAAATTTTTAGAGCTCTTCATAGGAACTTATTTTAATTATCATTTACAATCAAACTATGTACGGGAATGACTCGATGTATCACATCACATGAAATTACAAAGAGAATATTTTATATATCTTCTTAAAGAATAAAATGGGACAATAAATCTATTGACATTTGAAAGATCTTATCTTCTTGTCACATTATGCGGCAATATCAATTTTCTAGGTTTCGTATCACTTTTTTTAAGGGGTGAACAAAAATCGGAATAATATATTGATCTAATTCAATTTTATCAGGTTGGAGATTTTAAATTCATCGAGATTTATTTCAATTCTACCTGATGAATACGGGTGGGATCTTATTTTTTTAATAAAATGTTTAATTTGACCCGACACCATAGGAAAATTAGGCATATATACTAGAAAAGATTTCTGAACCAGAGATTGCCAAGTGGCTGAGATCAGATTGGATAACTGGCTCAAGATTGAGCGAAAGGCCAATTATAAATTATAAATTGAGAAAAGTGTTTTGGTATCAAATTTACAGGTTACGTGAAAATGAAATAAAAAAAAAAAAAATGAGAAGAATGCGAGGTCGGTTCCTGGCATCGCACCTTGTAGATCATTCGGTTAAGCTTCAGAAAATATATATATTGTTTTGCCGTAAAATCTTTAAAGTTGACTTACATATGCTATCTACATCTACATGGCTACTTGCAGCAGCCATTGCTTTTGCTTTGATGTTTGTTTAGGGAATTTCTCTCCTAAATAAGTTATATTTGATATTGTGTCAAATTTTTCATAATTTTCTTATCATGCGTATTTTAATAGTAGTACATTTAGTTATATTTAAATTATTATTTAATTATAAGTATCATGACATTAAGTATTTGTTAAAAAAACTCAACTCAGCACTAAATTCATGTTTTTATATATATCTCAAATACATCTTGGTAGTTTGGATTCATAGTTGAAGGTTTTTTTTTTTTTTTTTTTTTTTTTTTTTTTAATGTATGTGTTCATTACTATTCATACATGATAAAATATTATAAAAAATTTATCTAAAAACTATATCTAAATTTTATTATCCCTATATCTAAATTTTATTATCCCTATATTTTAGGGAGTGATTTCTAAAATTCGAATCCATGACTAAATACATTAAAAAAAAAAAAAAAGATAATACTTGACACAAACCTATAAACCTTTGATAAAAATTTCACTGTCAGAAAAATTCCGTGGATGATACACACACACACTAGGACCACGTGCTTTACTATTCCATTTTTTATATGTGAACAGGATCATTACAAGGTTTTGGTGTTCAACACGTGTTTCTTGAAATTCTTTTAATCTACTTTTTTCCTTTATTTTATTTTATTTTTTAAAAAGAACCCTTCCTTTATCTTTGATTTTTGGATAATCTTGCAAATGGATGTTGGCTTTGAGCTACTAAAATTTACTTCATTTCTGGGTCTGTCGTTTTTTATTTTTTTTATAAACAAATTTAATTTGATTCTTTCATTAATTAATGGACAAAGATACAAAAAATTTCATTCGACTTATACATCAATATACATTTTACCAAAGTAGATCAGCTGGTGGAGGACTGTTCTAGCTTACCCAAGGTCCTCAGTTCGAGATTTGGGAATGCAACTGTGTTAAATACTTGTTGGGAGAGTTTTACCGTCCTTATGGTCCTACACAGCTCGAGCCCAAAGTAGTCAGGCTCAATATGATCACTGGATACTGGGTGGTTTTAATAAAAAAAAAAAAAAACATTTGATCCATAACATATATCATTGGTAAAAATCATTTGTGTCTATCAGTCTATTGTTATTTGTTACAAATGAGGTTACTATAATGCTATACTTATTGTTAAAGATATATTAGCATATCCGCTGAGAAATATTTAACAAGTGTTAGCCCATTTGTTCAAGACACTCTCACTTCATATAATAGGTCTTGGGTTCGATTTCCGTGAATAAATAAAAAATTCATATCATTATTAGTACTTGAACCTGGTTCCCAGAGCCTTCGGGCCTTGTTCTATCAGCCTATAGGCCTTATTCTCATTCGTTTCGGGACATAGTCAATGTTGATTCGCCAAACGAAAGCTAGTGTATATAAAGTAATAAGGGCATTCAAATTCTCTTTTTTCTTTGTAACGAAATTAAAGAAACGAAGTATGTCTAAGGTTCACCTAATGTTCTAACCGTGTGCGGAATTAAACAACTACTCTAATGTAAGACATGTCAAAGTTAGAGTAACTATGGTATAAATCAACAAACACTCATAAGTCTAAAGTAGATATAAATAAAGTAATAAATCAAAGCAACAAAATAATCAACATAAAGATTTTATTGACGAAGTGAAAAACCCTTGATAGAGAAAAATCCCTCCGGGTATATAGGCTACCAGCCAAATCCACTATAATGAGAAAAACTTACGGTGATGGTATATGACCTATGGTGACAATTTACTGACTCAAATACATTTAGAATGTAATAACTTGAAGAAATCTCCGAGCCCGCACCAATTAGCCTTCTCTAGAACCTTTGAAGTCTTTAAGTGGATCAACTCTACGAACTTGCAACGCCGAAACTCCGACTACCAATCTTCCTCCTAGAGAACTTTGAAAGCTTAGAAAATTAGGTTAGAGTTGTGTTTCTGCGTTGATGGTAAATCAAAACTCAATCTCACCAAAAGAAAGAAGACAAGTAAACCAAATAAGTCTTCTAGGTGAATTGTCAAGAAGGTTGAAAATAAATAATGTTATAACTCAGAATAATATGTTTCCAACAATTTTTAAGTTGGCTATATGTTTGTTTATATAGGTAGGGTAGAAGTAGGGTTTTCCTTGTGCAAAACTAGCTAAAAACGTGTCCAAAATAACACAATATCGCAATCTCATTCGAACACAACACGAATGGATGTCGAACGCACACTGTTCCGCAAACTCATTCGAACAGAGTTTCGAATGCACCTCAAACGCGAAGCCTCTGGAAATTTTTGTTCGAACATAACTCGAACGTTTTTTCGAACGTGAAGCATCTGGAAGCTTTTGTTCGAACGTCCACTCAAACGAATAATAAACGCAGAGCGTTCGAACCCAAATAAGAAAGCACCATGATTACAAACCTTGACAGCTTTATCTGATGCCGTCCAAATACTTGTCCAATTACACCGAGATCTTCAAGAATTATTACAACCTAATTGAACTTGTTTTGTTACGGATATTGCCAACAAACACAAAACTAATAATCTGTCCATTTGGCATTCCATGACAAATCACAAAATACAGAGACTATGGTAAAAGACCAAAAAAAAAAAAAAACCAACTGCTCACCATCAAGACAATGACTTATTACAATATGACTCGATGTAATACCTAAACAAATTGTCTTGAAGTCGACGCCACCACAGCCATTGATTCTGTTCACTTGAAACATCCACAAACAACAAGATACTCATGAAAAACAAATGGAACATAAGGAGCAGATAAACCATAAATTATAAATTCTCATGCATTAAAAATAAAAATGATATATTTACTCATCTTTTTGTCACGAAATGTCAATGGTAAAAATAACATGTCAAAATACCAATTAAAAATCACATGTAAGAGAATATGTAAACTTAACTTACTCCCCCTCACTAACAGCCCTACCTAGTTAGCAAAACGAACACACGGGAAATAAAGACTAAAAAATATGCAATGCTAAAAAAATGGTATGCAATGATATGAAGCACACAATGAGTAAAAAATAAAAAAAATAAATCAAAACATCACTTCAAGCAAGTACAATGATACACAGTCAGTACCCAGCTGTTTATGACATGAGATAATATGAAATATTTTGGTCATGCTCAAGATTACACGCATGTATATGACATAAACACCAAAGTATATCAAACACTTGTGTGAAAAATAGCACAACGAGTCAAGGCTTAAGACCTTATTTTATGATCATGACAAAGCTAAAGAAGTCATATCTCATGACGCACCAAGTCCACAAAATATGTGTCCAAACCCATCGCCACTATGACCTGAAAATAAGCAACATTGATTGCATGTTATATTCTATCCCCCTAAATATGATGAGCTCATCAAAAAAAACTCTCTCGAGTGAAGGGTTTTGGCCCTTATCTTTTGAATTTGGCCCATTGGCTCTTTTGCCCTTGAGACTCATTTAAATTGGGTTTTTTCTTTCTTTTGAAATTAAAAGGGGATAGCAAAAGGTAATCTAGTCAAAGGTCATACTATTTAGTGAGTTAAGTATGATAGAGATTAGACTATCAGTCCAAAAACTCATACATATGACGAAGCCTCAAGACATAAAAATGTGTATGTGAGATATAAACATAAGATATATTCAGGGGTTACATCACACACACGTATGAACATAGATCATCACTAAAAATAAAAGCATATTACACATGTATAGACCTAGCCACAGTTTGGTTCAGTTGGTTCCAAGAAATTGGAACCGTAGAACTAGACCAAATCAGAACCATAGAATTAGACCGAATCGGAACAGAGCTGGAAAAAAAGTAGTTTGGTTGCGGACCAAACCTTAAGGTTATGGTTCCAAATTATGTGGAACCGTAACCAAATCGAAATCGGTTTCAGTTCGGTTCCGATTCCAAAACCGGAACCGGATGGAACCTTAACTTTACGGTTCCATCTGGAAACCGAACCAGAGCCATGGTCGGGTCAACACATACATAACCATCTATCATATATGCTAGGATCAAATGTAACAAGCTTGTCATGCTATATCAAGCCACAAAATCTTTTGGTCTTTTTTCATTTTATAATAACTTTTTTTTTTATATTTCTTTTAACATGAAAACAAAAAATATACAACATGACTTGTCATCATCCAATTGTACGCGAAGTTGTATTCCCGAGTGCATATCATACTATCGTCCATTCGGAAATGACTATGAAATTTATGTATGGGTTTCCATCATATATACAGTTGTGCAAACACATAAAACACACGCAACACATATAATGGGGAAATATGAATGCAACATCTAAGAAGAGGTACACCGAAGTGCACTCTCATCATGCCTGTTAGGATTAATGCATTCAGAAGTTATTGAGAAAGAATTTTTTCTCACCCAAACTTTCTTAGGATTCTCTTTCACCCGAGTATTCCTACTCAACAGTGCAAGTTTGAGTTGAGTCTATTAAGCTAGTGCAGAAAATTCAATAACTAGATTTAAAGAATCAAAACTAGTCGAAACAGTCTAAGGCATTTTCTTTTGTTTGTGCAACATGAATCACTTAGGCTTAATATGTAATGTCTTGCAACAATGATGGCAAACAGACATAAACCTCGAATGAGAGTGAGGTTTACCCACCACACCTCTAGATTGAGGTAGAGTCATAGGACAAGAAACAACATGAGTATTTTTATGACATTCCACTACAGGTTTCTTACCTAGGTTACATGGAAGAGTGACAAACACAGTTTTAGATAATGAACCTGTGTCATATCTAAACTCAACAAAATATACTCCTATGTTCTCACATGGAGACACACCAGTCCCTAATTTACAGTCTGGCTTCTCAGTCTCATCGAAAATATAGACATCGGTGTTCTAACATTTTTCAAGTTCTACTTACAAAGATTTAACTATATTCCTTACCTTGCTAAAAAATCAATCCTTGTTTACCAACCATACATTGTCCGCTTTTGGTCCCAAATCTTTATGGTTGTTTTTTCCACGAACAAGATAATTGGTTGAATCATGTGAAACCTTTTCATAGAAGTTCATTGATATCTTCTATTTATAAAGCCTGAATTCATTAATTAGGTAGGGTCATTTCGTGGACATGTAAAAATGATAACATATCTTGTCAAACCGATGGGTGTATTCAAACTCCTTATCAACTAGACATTTATTCCACTCCTCGAGGTCATCAATAATACTAAGGCTTTTGTCAACCTTAGCCTGAACGTCATTCTTTTCTATTTCCACTTCTTTCAGCCTCTTATTGACCTCAATGTTTGTATTCTTGATAGCTAAGCTCTCAATGAATAATTTCATCCAAGCTACCTGAAGTTCATCCTCATCTATGGAGTCATTCTGAGAGAATTCTAAAACAACATCTACATCACTAAGATTAGTTGGGACAGTTGTGGAACCCTTAGGGTCGGATCGGTGCCTCAGGCAGTAGAAAAATGGGTCTAACCATGGTTAGCAAGTATGAGTGTAATTTTAAATCATTCCATGAAATATTATATTTCATTACGAGTGTATAGGAAAAACTTGGGGCTGAATCAGAGTCCGGAACTCAAAAACGAAACAAAATAAAATTCCCGTCGTTGGTAAAGATCTTGGAGCATGCTTTACGACTGGAATGGATGGTTCAAGTAGATCTTCATCAAACATCATGGTAAAGCATGCTCCAAGATCTTCATTTTAAGGATTAAAAGTTTGATCCTTCATTGTTGGTGCAGTTGGTACAAATAGATCAGCTTCATCCTCGTCAGAATCTGAATAATAAAAGTCAAATAGAGACTTCGCTGTTTGGGCTCCTGAACTGATACCTCTGGTTGTTGATACTGCTCAGCCTCCTCCTTTGTTAAGGTGTCATTGTGGATCTCTGGGTACTCGAAGGCTTTGTCAGTTTCATTTGATAATTCTTCTTGAGGTAATTGTCTCGTTTGATCTGTCAGTCTCTAATTGAATTATGATTGTCTCTTAATACTTTCAAATTGATTCTGGCATGTTTCAAGCATTGTATCCAACTTTTCGTCTTGTTTCTTGACCCAATCTTTGAGCATGTCAATCATCTGATCTTCCTCTGATGGTTCTGATTGTTGATGAAGATCGTAGGTAGATGGTGGATATGATGGAAAATATGATGGTTCTTCGTACCTTGAATGATTCTGATAATTCTGCCACTCTGAAAAGTATATACATTGATCGCTCGGGTGGTTACCATAAAAAATTACACATCTCCCCATTTCGTTATGTTGATAAAATTTAGAATTGCTTGATTCTGACATCCAGTGATAGTTGTTGTTGGGTGGACAACAGGCCTCAGAAAACCGGACTGTTGCTCCAGATTTGGGGTGTATCTTTTTCTAGTAAGCTCGTGATCTCTCAATCTCCCAATAATGTTCCATTTTTCAATCACCTGAAAACAAAAGAAAGAAATAAAAATAAAGATAAAAATAAAGAAAATTAGATACAAGTAAATTAAATAGCTTCAAAATTAATAACTCAAGAAAAATAAGTCACCGGCAACAGCGCCAAAAACTTGACCGGCGTAAACACACATGTATAACGCAAGAGCACGTATCGTTCAAGTAGTATAAAAATATCGATCCACGAGGACTTAATTCCTATTGTTGTTATTAATTATTGATACTATTTATTTACATGTATCTAATATAGGGAGAAAGGAATTGATTGCTTGATTGATTGGTTGATTGTAGATTGCTAAATAAATAAATAAAAAAGACAAAAGAAAATACTAAAGGAAAATAACAAAAGACACAAAGATCTAGGGTGTGAATCTTTCTAATATCTTTTAAAAGATGAAGTGATATTTTATGTTTGTGTAATAAATCGGTTTACTAACCTGGAACACGAAATTATGCGAAAGCCTCTGTCGATGGTCAGACGCAAATACCCAGTTTAACCCAATTGAACCATATGTCTATGTCAACTAAATTACCTGGATTCATTAAGTTAAGTTCCAATTATGGTTACCCCCCGCCCAACAGGTATATGTCTATCCTGTAAGGAAATCTATTAAAGGGTATCTATCCTCAAGGAAGATCGTGGGCTATTAAGTCTAAGGCTGAAATCTAAAATTCCTTTGTCAAGTTTATTTTAGATTTACCACATCAATCTTATTGGTGATCAGACACAAAGAAGCATTAAGCTTAAGACTTAATAAGTAAACCTTTAATTACACAAACTAAAAAATAACCCCTTATAAACCGGTGATATTAGAATTCATCACAACCCCAGATAATTAACACATAACTAGGGCTAGTAAAAACTTAAAAGTAAAAGACATAAAGTAAAAATGCTGAAAAGAAAAAGACATAAAGTAAAAGCTGAAAAGTAAATTACAATAAAATAAAATGCTAATGTAAAATGATCAACTTTTACTAATTATTATTTAGATATCTCCCTTAATATAATATATTGCCTTGTGATTATTTTACCAACCAGCCATATAGGCGGTAACCTGATTAAGTCAAATTAAGTCCAACTAGCCATAAAGGCGGAACCAAAATAAACTGCCATATAGGCGGTAAGAAAATTTAATTACTAATCGACCAATCTGGCGATATCCTTGATTAGTCAAGTTTAAACCAGATTAAAATGAATTACCAACCGACCAATCTGGCGGTATCCTTTTAAGTAAAAAGGATGGTTACCCAATTGAACCATATGTCTATATCAACCAAATTACCTGGATTCATTAAGTTTAAGTTCCAATTATGGTTACCCCCCGCCCGACAGGTATATGTCTATCTGTAAGGAAATCTATTAAAGGGTTATCTATCCTCAAGGAAGATCGTTGGCTATTAAGTCTAAGGCTGAAATCTAAATCCTTGTCAAGTTTATTTTAGATTTACCACATCAATCTTATTGGTGATCAGACAACAAGAAGCATTAAGCTTAAGACTTTTTTTTTTTTTGGAAAGTTACAATTATTTCGTTCGTTAACGGAATTAACCAGACCTTAAGCTTAAGACTTAATAAGTAACCTTTAAATTACACAAACTATAAAATAACCCCTTATAAACCGGTGATATTAGAATTCATCACAACCCCAGATAACTACACATAAATATGACTAGTAAAAAACTTAAAAGTAAAAGACATAAAGTAAAAATGCTGAAAAGTAAAAGACATAAAGTAAAAGCTGAAAAGTAAATTACAATAAAATAAAATGCTAAGGTAAAATGATCAACTTTTACTAATTACTATTTAGATATCTCCCTAATATAATATATTACCTTGTGATTATTTTACCAACCAGCCATATAGGCGGTAACCTGATTAAGTCAAATTAAGTCCAACTAGCCATAAAGGCGGAACCAAAATAAACCTGCCATATAGGCGGTAAGAAAATTTAATTACCAACTGACAAATCTGGCGGTATCCTTGATTAGTCAGGTTTTAAACCAGATTAAAGTGAATTACCAACTGACCAATCTCGCGGTATCCTTTTTAAGTCAAATTTTAAATAGTGATATATTATTTTTAAGGGAGATTAATATAAATAGCAATAGTAAAAGAATTACCTTTCACCCTAGTAGGGGGAAGTTACCTCCTCATGGTGAATAGTAAAAACTGTAAAAAGTAAAGAAAATAAATTACTATTATTACATAACGTAATTAAAATTAATTACAAAACTAAAAACTAAAAGAAACTAGATAGAATGGTACATCTGAAACTGAAATTTCGAGCTCTATTTATAGGCGTCAGTAGGGGTCCGGCGTCGCGACGCCAAAGGCTTTGGCGTCGCGACGCCAGTGCTTTTTGGTCGTGGCAGGCTGAGGTGATGACACGTGGCGATTCTGGATAAGTTGATAAGGTGACACGTGGCAAGGTGGGTGGAGCTCAATTATTGTGACACGTGGCGGCTTCTGATTGGTCGGCTCAGATTCTTATCCGCCACATGTCGATTTCAGATTAGTTTGTCAATAATTGATGCTGACGTGGCGACACGTGGCAAAGTGACTGTCGGCACCATAGAATTGCGACACGTGGCACTTCGTGATTGGCTGATGATGACGTGGCAGTGAGGTGGCACGTTGACTCGGTCAACTGATGATGTGGACGATGATGTGGCTGACAGGTGGAGTGACACATGGCGATACGTGGCGATGGCGACTTTCGGCATCGTAGGATGATGACATGTGGCACGACACACGTTAGCAGATCAGCTGTGATGATGACACGTGGCACGGCGCACGTTAGCAAAGTCAGATTTCCTCAGATTCTGACTTGTGGACCCGGCACACGTTATCACTGTTCGGCGTACGTTAGGCGTCGCAATGCTAAAGGCTTGCGCGTCGCGACGCGTGAAATGACAATTTTGCCCTTTTCGTCCAATTTTCATTGTTTTGGCCCAAATCACCTCCACAAAACTCAAGAAACTATACAAAATATTAGGTCAAATGAGTGGGAAATAGTGATATAATTACCACTCATCACACCCCCAAACCTAACATTTTGCTAGTCCTCGAGCAAAACATAGAATAAAATAACATAAACACCTTTAAAATAAAATTTAGCTAAGCCACTTTCGTAGGGATCACGGTTGTATTTAGCGTATGCAACAAACCTTTAAACCCCTAGGTGTCCCTAGTGGACGAGTTGTAGTCTCGTGAGGGTTTACAGCAATGATACCCTCAAATATTTTACAAAAGTAAAAATGTAGTAAAACTAATGCACACAAAAGCAAAAAGTCAAGCGAAAAGAGAATAAAGAAGTCAGTGACTGATCAGGTGAAATTTCTACTCCAAGTTACTAGTTGTTTTGTTTCTTTCTATATTACTGAATAAGTAAATTCTCCGATTATATTTACCATTCTCCATATACACAGCCAACAAAATATTAAACAACTCATTTTTTCCCACAACAGTCATAAGTGCAGTTGATGAGAGTGTAATATTCTTGTCCTAAAGTTTTATCAGAATTCACACCTTTTTGTAGCAATGAAATAATTTTTCTGATTTTTTCTTTGATTTTTGAATTTTTTTATTTATATACAATATCTTCTATCTATGTAGCGAGTGTTGGGTCGGTGGCTCCCAAACCAGTTGGCTTTAGGGCACCAGGTGTTAAGACACCCCTACAGACTTAATTACTCAGACTTCAGATTATATATTTTTGCAGCATCTTTGATCCATGTAGCGAGCTTTGGGCCAGTGACTCCCAAACCAGTTGGCTTTAGGGCACTGGGTGTTAAAACACCCTTACAGACTTAATAACTCGGATCTCAGATGTTTTTTTTTACTCTATTGCTTTTTGAGATGCTTCCTCAAATTAAACTAGAGCACTGAATATTACAAACCTTTCAATTATAGCTCATGTTTGTATGTTACTATGTATTTTGATAATACCTGTCAACTGAGCATATGAAGATCCATTTGAGTTAGTTTTATGGAGAATTCACAAATTAAATAATTCAAAATGAAATAAACAAAAATTAACTTGTTTCGAAAATAGGTTTGAAATATGTCTCAGGAGAAAACTCCTTACACAGCTATCTCCTACCAATTTCACCTTTTTAGTCAAAATAAAAACACAAAAACATAAAATATTTTTGTAATTTTTGAAAATTTTTCAATTTTTTTTTGTATTTTTCGAAAATATTTTAGACTAAGGATTAAAAATAAAAACAGCTCACAAACTAAAAACAAGGTACTAATCAACTAATTCCCTCCCCCAAACCTAAATGAGACATTGTCCCCAAGGTCTTAAATATTAGAAGAAATGTTTAGAAGATAATACCTGGTTAGCTGAAATTCTACAGGAAATTAAAGGTTAAGATCCAGATTAATCCGACGCCTCTTACCACGATCGTCCTCGGACCAATTTATCTTTGAAAGGATAGGGTCAATTTGTGGTTCATAGGCTAAGATTTGGTCAATTAGATCCGGAGCAGTTTTGGCAGTGAAGAGGAGTTCTTTCATAGGTTTTGACACAAACCCATTTCTCCGAGCATCATCAAGAAACACACAAAGAAAATCATAAAATTCATCAACGTTAAACATTTCAAACGGTTTCTGGTGTATGTTCAGGTTCGCCCAAGATAGCACTATAAAAATTTCCTCCAATGTGCCCAAGCCACCTGACAAAGCGATAAAAGCAACAACACGGTTAATCATTTCTACTAATCGTTCAGACATACTTGGCACGATCAGTTCATCTACGTTTGATGATCCAATAAGATTTGCCTCTGCCAAGGGTTTTGGAATGATTCCCAAAACGTGACTGCCTCCTTCCTCTACGGCCTTTGAAACGATCCCCTTAAGTCCAAGATTGTCTCCGCCATATACTAAGTGCATATTCCTTGCAGCTAAGACTCGACCCAATTCCTGTGCTGCTTCTACGTATGTGGCTTAGTACCAACACTAGTACCGCAAAACACACATATGTTTTCAACTCGTCTTCTTGAGGTGGCTTCCATTTTTTACTCTGGATGTCTTCAAAAGTGCAATGGTGAGTTGAATTTATAGAACTAGAAAAGGGGTGAGAAATAGTAGCACTAGTACTTGCCAAATGACAATTATTAGATGAACGTTAAAATAAATCGTGAAAAGTTTAAAAAGTTTAGATCTTGTCGGCGAAAATAAAAGAAATAAAAACAGAAAAGCAAATCAAAGCAATTATTAAGGCAACAGAATTGTGTACGCAATACGCCACTAGCTTAGTATAAATTCATAATGATGCGTCTCAAGAATTCTTTACTCAGCCATCACAAATGAATTAGCTCTATCCTTTGTGATTTCCAGACATCATTCCTTCTGTCTTAAAATGCTCCGTTTGTGCTTTTGCCTACAAAAATAACACACAAAATTAAAAAATCTACAACATGTATACACAAAATTTAAAAATAGAAATTACAACAAAGTGCATGGGTTGCCTCCCTGCTAGCGCTAAATTTTTCGTCTTCAGCCAGACGTGACTGAAATCCATCTGTTAAGGAGGTTTCAATGTCTTTTTGGATGTCCGATTAAAGACAATTCTGTGAGCGTTACTTTTGAAGGGTCTCTTCCAACAGTAAAGTGGCAAAAAGAATTTTGTCATATTTCGTGCTTGTGCCACCTTTTTGATCTTTGTTGCTCCAGTGGTTCCTGAAAAGAAAGAATTAAAATTAGGAGGTCTCGTATGGTGCTTGACTTTGAAAGAAAGTTCCATTCTGTCAAGCTTCTGGGTGATATCTTTGATTTGTACTCCCCGAAACAGTGATGTTTCTTCTGAATGCTCTGGATCTTTAATAAGTTCAGACATTTACTCCTCCATTTGCTCTGCTTCTTGCTCCACCTTTTCTTCACAGATGAATTTTAAAATTTCTGTATTCAACTCTTCATCCGTCATCTGTGAAATGCATGCTCCATAAGTATCTGCCTGAGGATGTAAAGATGTTTCAGACATTAGGTCTTCATCCTCTGATATGACTGGAATGGATGGTTCAGGTAGATCTTCATCAAACATCATGGTAAATCATGCTCCAAGATCTTCATCAAACATCATGTTTGATCCTCCGTTGTTGGTGCAGTTGGTACAAATAGGTCAGCTTCATCATCGTCAGAATCTGAATAATAAATGTCAAATAGAAACTTCGCTGGTTTGGGCTCCTGAACTGATACCTCTGGTTGTTGATACTGCCCAGCCTCCTCCTCTGTTAAGTTGTCATTGTGGATCTCTGGGTACTCGAAGGCTTTGTCAGTTTCATTTGATAATTCTTCTTGAGGTAATTGTCTCGTTTGATCCGTCAGTCTCTGAATGAATTCTGATTGTCTCTGAATACTTTCAAATTGATTCTGGCATGTTTCAAGCATTGTATCCAACTTTTCGTCTTGTTTCTTGACCCAATATTTGAGCATGTCAATCATCTGATCTTCCTCTGATGGTTCTGATTGTTGATGAAGATCGTAGGTAAATGGTGGATAAGATGGAAAATATGATGGTTCTTCGTACCTTGAATGATTCTGATAATTCTGCCACTCTGAAAAATATATACATTGATCGCTCGGGTGGTTACCATCACAAATTACACATCTCCCCATTTCGTTTTGTTGAGAAAATGTAGAATTGCTTGATTCTAAAATCCAGTGATAGTTGTTGGGCTGGACAACAGGCCTCAGAAAACCGGACTGTTGCTCCCAGATTTGGGGTGTATCTTCTTCTAGTAAAGCTCGTGATCTCTCAATCACCCAATAATGTTCCATTTTTCAATCACACTGAAAACAAAAGAAAGAAATAAAAATTACAGATAAAAATAAAGAAAATTAGATAACGTAAATTAGATAGCTTCAAAATTAATAACTCAAGAAAAATAAGTCCCCGGCAACGGCGCCAAAAACTTGACCGGTGTAAACACACACGTATAACGCAAGCGCATGTATCGTTCAAGTAGTATAAAAATATCGATCCACGAGGACTTAATTCTTACTGTTGTTATTAATTATTATACTATTTATTTACAGGTATCTAATTATAGGGAGAAGGAATTGATTTCTTGATTGATGGTGGTTGATTGTAGATTGCTAAAAAAATAAATAAATAAAAAGACAAAAGAAAATACTAAGGAAAATAACAAAAGACACAAAGATCTAGGGTTGTGAATCTTTCTAATATTTGTAAAAAGATGAAGTGATTATTTTATGTTTTTTTCTAAATCGTTTTACTAACCGGAACACGAAATTATGCGAAAGTCTCTGTCGATGGTCAGACGCAAATACCCAGTTTAACCCAATTGAACCATATGTCTATGTCAACCAAATTACCTGGATTCATTAAGTTAAGTTCCAATTATGGTTACCCCCGCCCGACAGCTATATGTCTATCCTGTAAGGAAATCTATTAAAGGGTTATCTATCCTCAAGGAAGATCGTGGGCTATTAAGTTAAGGCTTGAAACCTAAAATCCCTTTGTCAAGTTTATTTTAGATTTAGCACATCAATCTTATTGGTGATCAGGACAACAGAAGCATTAAGCTTAAGACTTAATAAGCAAACCTTTAAATTACACAAACTATAAAATAACCTTTATAAACCGGTGATATTAGAATTCATCACAACCCCAGATAACTAACACATAACTAGGGTAAGTAAAAACTTAAAAGTAAAAGACATAAGTAAAAATGCTGAAAAGTAAAAGCTGAAAAGTAAATTACAATAAAATAAAATGCTAAGGTAAAAGGATCAACTTTTACTAATTACTATTTAGATATCTCCATTAATATAATATATTACCTTGTGATTATTTTACCAACCAGCCATATAGGCGGTAACCTGATTAAGTCAAATTAAGTACAACCAGCCATAAAGGCGGATTTAAAATAAACCTGCCATATAGGCGGTAAGAAAATTTAATTACCAACCGACCAATCTGGCGGTATCCTTGATTAGTCAAGTTTAAACCAGATTAAAATGAATTACCAACCGACCAATCTGGCGGTATCCTTTTTAAGTCAAATTTTAAATAGTGAATATATTATTTTTAAGGGAGATTAATCTAAATAGCAATAGTAAAAGAATTGCCTTTCACCCTAGTAGGGGGAAGTTACCTCCTCATGGTGAATAGTAAAAACTGTAAAAAGTAAAGAAAGTAAATTACTATTTTTACAGAACGTAATTAAAATTAATTACAAAACTAAAAACTAAAAGAAACTAGATAAAAAACTCCCTATTTACATCAGAGAATTTAGAGAGAATGATACATCTGAAATTGAATTTTGAGCTCTATTTATAGGCGTCAGTAGGGGTCCGGCGTCGCGACGCCAGTGCTTTTTGGTCGTGGCAGGCTGAGGTGATGACACGTGGTGATTCTGGATAAGGTGATAAGGTGACACGTGGCAAGGTGGGTGGATCTCAATTATTGTGACACGTGGCGGCTTTTGATTGGTCGGCTTAGATTCTTATCCGCCACATGTCAATTTCGGATTAGTTTGTCAATAATTGATGCTGATGTGGCGCTGACGTGGCGACACGTGGCAAAGTGACTGTCGGCACCATATAATTGCGACACGTGGCATTTCGTGATTGGCTGATGATGACGTGGCAGTGAGGTGGCATGTTGACTCGGTCAACTGATGATGTGGATGATGACGTGGCTGACAGGTGGAGTGACACATGGCCACATGTGATGGTGATGGTGACACGTGATGGTGACACATGCCACGGCGCACGTTAGCAAAGTCAAATTTCCTCAGATTCTGACTTGTGGACCCGGCGCACGTTATCACTGTTCGGCGTACGTTAGGCGTCGCGATCCCAAAGGCTTGCGAGTCGCGACGCGCGAAATGATCATTTTGCCCTTTTCGTCCAATTTTCATTATTTTGGCCCAAATCACCTCCAGAGAGTCCTGAAACTTTGTTTATCTACAAAATAACACAAAACACATCAAAATATTCACAAAACTCAAGAAACTATACAAAATATTAGGTCAAATGAGTGGGAAATAGTGATATAATTACCACTCATCACACCCCCAAACCTAACATTTTGCTAGTCCTCGAGCAAAACATAGAAAAAATAATATAAACATCTTTAAGATAAAATTTAGCTAAGCCACTTTCGTAGGGATCACGGTTGCATTTAGCGTATGCAACAAGCCTTTAAACCCCTAGGTGTCCATAGTGGACGAGTTTTAGTCTCTTGAGGGTTTACAACAATGATACCCACAAACATTTTACAAAAGTAAAAATGTAGTAAAACTAATGCACACAAAAGCAAAAAGACAAGCGAAAAGAGAATAAAGAAGTTAGTGACTGATCAGGTGAAATTTCTACTCCAAGTTACTAGTTGTTTTGTTTCTTTCTAAATTACTGAATAAGTAAATTATTCGATTATATTTACCATTCTCACATATACACAGCCAACAAAATATTAAAAAACTCATTTTTTCCCACAACAGTCATAAGTGCAGTTGATAAGAGAGTAATATTTGTCCTAAAGTTTTATCAGAATTCACACCTTTTTGTAGCAATGGAATAATTTTTCTGATTTTTCTGATTTTTTCTTCGATTTTTGAATTTTTTTTTATTTATATACAATATCTTCTATCTATGTAGCGAGTGTTGGGTCGGTGGCTCCCAAACCAGTTGGCTTTAGGGCACCATGTGTTAAGACACCCCTACGGACTTATTACCCAGACTTCAGATATATATATTTTTTGCAGCATCTTTGATCCATGTAGCGAGCTTTGGGCCAGTGACTCCCAAACCAGTTGGCTTTAGGGCACTAGGTGTTAAAACACCCTTACAGACTTAATAACTCGGATCTCATACGTTTTTTTTTACACCATTGCTTTTTGAGATGCGTCCTCCAATTAAACTAGAGCACTGAATATTACAAACTTTTCAATTATAGCTCATGTCTGTATGTTACTATGTATTTTGATAATACCTGTCAACTGAGCATATAAAGATCCATTTGAGTTAGTTTTATGGAGAATTCACAAATTAAATAATTCAAAAGGAAATAAACAAAAATTAACTTGTTTCGAAAATAGGTTTGAAATATGTCTCAGGAGTGAAAACTCCTTACACAGATATCTCCTACCAATTTCACCTTTTTAGTCAAAATAAAAACACAAAAACATAAAATATTTTTGTAATTTTTGAAAATTTTTAAATTTTTTTGTATTTTTCGAAAAAAAAATTAGACTAAGGATTAAAAATAAAAACACTCACAAACTAAAAATAAGGTACTGATCAACTAATTCCCTCCCCCAAACCTAAATGAGACATTGTCCCCAATGTCTTAAACATTGAAGAAGAGTTTAGAAGATAATACCTGGTTAGCTGAAATTCTACTGGAAATTAAAGGTTAAGATCCAGATTAATCTGACGCCTCTTACCACGATCGTCCTCGGACCAATTTATCTTTGAAAGGATAGGGTCAATTGTGGTTCATAGGCTAAGATTGGACAATTAGATCCGGAGCAGTTCTGGCAGTGAAGAAGAGTTCTTTCACAGGTTTGACACGAACCCATTTCTCCGAGCATCATCAAGAAACACACAAAGAAAATCATAAAATCCATCAACGTTAAACAGTCCAAGCGGTTTCTGGTGTATGTTCAGGTTCGCCCTGTAGGTTATTATCTAGGTCCCAAGATCAAACAAGACATGAAAACAATGTGTGAACACACCAACGGAGATAGCGGAATACTCACATCGATCGGTTGAGTCGATTTGAAGACGAATGAAGCCCAAAATGCTCACTGCCAAGGGCGCCAAAACCAGCAGTTCACTGCCTCCAAAAACAGAATTTTGAGTGACGAAACGGAGCTCCAAGCCTCGTCCGACGGATCCCGGCTCATGGTCGAACCTCCCTACCACCTTCGCAAGACTCGTAAGTGTGCTAGCACTTGAATTTTCATCATGAAAACCCACTCATGCTTCCCTAATATTCACGCCCAAATGAAGTTCAAAACCAGTGAGCAAAGCCACTGTTTTGGCGTGAGAGAGATGAGAGAGTGAGAGAGAGAATTGTGTTTTTTGACTTAATGAAAAATGTGTAAACCTTTTGATTATATATTTTCCAAAATAAATAATCAATTTCATTTAATTAAATCCAATTTATCAAATGAAATTTGGAGCCAAAACTTAAAGCTTTTCCCTCCAAAATGCTTTACACTATTCTAGTCAAATCCATCATTATTCATATCACCTTTATTAAAGTGACATGTTGTCAAGTCACATCACTCAAAGTGACAAGTGATTTGACGCTTGATGCGACTGATTGATTTGACGCTTGATGCGACTCGCGTTGCCGCATTCCAATTCGAAATACGAATGCGCTCGCATCACGCTCGCTCGGGCTCGGGTTCGCTAATTCTCAATTAGTGAATTTTCCGTCGCGTTGTAATTAAATGATTACGCCTAGCGAATTCACTATTCACGTCGCTAACGAATTAATTCTAAATTAATTCGTTCGCCCGAATTAAAATCTAATTTTAATTCCGCGTCAAAATCTAATTTCGTTTAATATATCGAATATATTAATTTACCGATTAATTCCAAATTAATCGTTATCTCTCTATAGACGATATTTTATCCTAGATAAAATATCTCCGTAATTAATCCTAGATTAATTTTCTCTCTCTTCTATATAATCCCAGATTATTTAAGAGTGCGAGTTGTGCGTCATCGGTGGATTATCGGGAAGCGACCCATGAGATCCCCGGATACGTTGGCAGTAAATACGGTCGTCGGTGTATCCGAATCACGTACGTACCATGTACTACGTTCTACCGATTTACGAGACAAGGTCGACTCCTAGCAAAGCACCAAGTCTACCCAATTCTCCGGACATATCCATTTAAGAATATTTAAGATCTGTATCAAGCGTAGTATACAATTGTATTGTGCATATCGGCCCAGTATCGGATAGTCACGTGCTAGGGCTGGGGCTGGATAAGTGTCTGCCCCGTCCGAAACAAATATCGGATGTCTGGTAACATAGTCTCTATAATCGGATATTCATGACTGGTCACAATATCCCGATTGGATGCGCATCACTCAAGAGCACTAGTACCGTATCCTGCGTGACATCATCTCCACTATGACTGAAGTGATACTTCCGTCTCGACATCACACCCAATACACTACGACTCTCTGATAAACCCAGAAGTGGTGTACGCAGAACGGGTAAAGCGCTTGTACCACCAAGACCAAAGTCTATCGATTATCGTAAGTATTAGCGATGTAAGTCTCAGGTTAAGACTATACACACCTACCTTGATTTCGGCCTCCCATAGACACATATTCATAATACCAATGGGATTCCAAGGGGTCTATCCAGAGCGAAGCTGTTTCCCGTACCATCGGTGAAACACGACCTCCTATCGCACTTGCATAAGTATCCGATACTTATATATATGAGAACTATGTCGTTGTGCCCTCACAACGCACACAAGTGAAATACTAGCCTATTCCGCATTATCGATGTCCAGTCTCGATAATAACCGGCTAGGGATATTTAATGATTAATCCTTCGGGGACTGATACTGTCTCATATCATTCTCAATCCAAGAACTAATCATAGGGACCTCTCTTCATTTATATATCTACGGTGATCTAATCACAAATGATGAGAGTGCAATTTCCTTGTCACATAGTTAATTTGCTACAACAACACAATGATCTGTGCAAAATAGTGACGCTATGGGTCATTTTGTCCAACACGCCCAAGATAGCACTATAAAAATTTCCTCCAATGTACCCAAAGCCACCTAACAAATGTGATAAAAGCAACAACACGGTTAATCATATCTACTAATCGTTCAGACATACCTGGCACGATCAGTTCATCTCCGTTTGATGAGCCAATAAGATTTGCCTCTGCCAAGGGTTTTGGAATGATTCCCAAAACGTGACTGCCTCCTCCTGTACGGCCTTTGAAATGATCCCCATTAGTCCAAGATTGTCTCCGCCATATACTAAGTGCATATTCCTTGCAGCTAAGACTCGACCCAATTCTTGTGATGCTTCTACGTATTGTGGCTTAGTACCAACACTAGTACCGCAAAACACACAGATGTTTTCAACTCGTCTTCTTGAGGTGGCTTCCATGTTTTACTCTGGATGTCTTCAAAAGTACAATGATGAGTTGAATTTATAGAACTAGAATAGGGGTGAGAAATAGTAGCACTAGTACTTGCCAAATGACAATTATTAGATGAACGTTAAAATAAATCATGAAAAGTTTAAAAAGTTTAGATCTTGTCGGCGAAAATAAAGGAAATAAAAATAGAAAAGCAAATCAAAGCAATTATTAAGGCAACAGAATTGTGTACGCAATACGCCACTAGTTTAGTATAAATTCATAATGATGCGTCTCAAGAATTGTTTACTCAGCCATCACAAATGAATTAGCTATATCCTTTGTGATTTCCAAACACCATTCTTTCTGTCTTAAAATGCTCCGTTTGTGCTTTTCCCTACAAAAATAACACACAAAATTAAAAACTCTACAACATGTATACACAAAATTTAAAAATAGAAATTACAACAAAGTGCATGGGTTGCCTCCCTGCTAGCGCTAAATCCATCTGTTAAAGAGGTTTCAATGTCGTTTTGGATGTCCGATTAAAGACAATTCCGTGAGCATTGCTTTTGAAGGGTCTCTTCCAACAGTAAAGTGGCAAAAAGAATTTTGTCATATTTCGTGCTTGTGCCACCTTTTTTATCTTTGTTGCTCCAGTGGTTCCTGAAAATAAAGAATTAATATCAGGAGGCCTCGTATGGTGCTTGACTTTGAATGAAAGTTCCATTCTGTCAAGCTTCTGGGTGATATCTTTGATTTGTACTCCCCAAAACAATGATGTTTCTTCTGAATGCTCTGGATCTTTAATGAGTTCAGAAATTTGCTCCTCCATTTGCTCTGCTTCTTGCTCCACCTTTTCTTCACAGATGAATTTTAAAATTTATGTATTCAACTCTTCATCTATCATCTATGAAATGCATGCTCTATAAGTATCTGCCTGAGGATGTAAAGATGTTTATGACATTAGGTCTTCATCCTCTGATACGACTAGAATGGATGGTTCAGGTAGATCTTCATAAAATATCATGGTAAATCATGCTCAAAGATCTTCATTTAAAGGATTAAAAGTTTGATCCTCCGTTGTTGGTGCAATTGGTACAAATAGATCAGCTTCATCCTCGTCAGAATCTGAATAATAAAAGTCAAATAGAGACTTCGCTGGTTTGGGCTCCTGAACTGATACCTCTGGTTGTTGATACTGCTTAGCCTCATCCTCTGTTAAGGTGTCATTGTGGATCTCTGGGTACTCGAAGGCTTTGTCAGTTTCATTTGATAATTCTTCTTGAGGTAATTGTCTCGTTTGATCTGTCAGTCTCTGAATGAATTCTGATTGTCTCTGAATACTTTCAAATTGATTCTGGCATGTTTCAAGCATTGTATCCAACTTTTCGTCTTGTTTCTTGAACCAATCTTTGAGCACGTCAATCATCTGATCTTCCTCTGATGGTTCTGATTATTGATGAAGATCATAGGTAGATGGTGGATAAGATGGAAAATATGATGGTTCTTCGTACCTTGAATGATTCTGATAATTCTGCCACTCTGAAAAATATATACATTGATCGCTCGGGTGGTTACCATCACAAATTACACATCTCCGCATTTCGTTCTGTTGAGAAAATGTAGAATTGCTTGATTCTAACATCCAATGATAGTTGTTGGGCTCGACAACAGGCCTCAGAAAACCGGACTGTTGCTCCAAAATTTGGGGTGTATATTCTTCTAGTAAAGCTCGTGATCTCTCAATCTCCCAATAATGTTCCATTTTTCAATCACCTGAAAACAAAAGAAAGAAATAAAAATTACAGATAAAAATAAAGAAAATTAGATACAAGTAAATTAGATAGCTTCAAAATTAATAACTCAAGAAAAATAAGTCCCCGGCAACGGCGCCAAAAACTTGACCGGCGTAAACACACACGTATAACGCAAGCACACGTATCGTTCAAGTAGTATAAAAATATCGATCCCACGAGGACTTAATTCCTACTGTTGTTATTAATTATTGATACTATTTATTTACAGGTATCTAATTATAGGGAGAAGGGAATTGATTGCTTGATTGATTTGGTTGATTGTAGATTTGCTAAATAAATAAATAAATAAAAAGACAAAAGAAAATACTAAGGAAAATAACAAAAGACACAAAGATCTAGGGTTGTGAATCTTTCTAATATCTTTTAAAAGATGAAGTGATTATTTTATGTTTGTGTAATAAATCGGTTTACTAACCTGGAACACGAAATTATGCGAAAGCCTCTGTCGATGGTCAGACGCAAATACCCAGTTTAACCCAATTGAACCATATGTCTATGTCAACCAAATTACCTGGATTCATTAAGTTTAAGTTCCAATTATGGTTACCCCCGCCCGACAGGTATATGTCTATCCTGTAAGGATATTTATTAAAGGGTTATCTATCCTCAAGGAAGATCGTGGGCTATTAAGTTTAAGGCTGAAACCTAAAATCCCTTGGTCAAGTTTATTTTAGATTTACCACATCAATCTTATTGGTGATCAGACAACAAGAAGCATTAAGCTTAAGACTTAATAAGTAAACCTTTAAATTACACAAACTATAAAATAACCCCTTATAAACCGGTGATATTAGAATTCATCACAATCCCAGATAACTAACACATAACTAGGGCGAGTAAAAACTTAAAAGTCAAAGACATAAAGTAAAAATACTGAAAAGTAAAAGACATAAAGTAAAAGCTGAAAAGTAAATTACAATAAAATAAAATGCTAAGGTAAAATGATTAACTTTTACTAATTACTATTTAGATATCTCCCTTAATATAATATATTACCTTGTGATTATTTTACCAACCAGCCATATATGCGGTAACCTGATTAAGTCAAATTAAGTCCAACCAGCCATAAAGGTGGAACCAAAATAAATCTGTTATATAGGCGGTAAGAAAATTTAATTACCAACCTACCAATCTGGCGGTATCCTTGATTAGTCAGGTTTAAACCAGATTAAAATGAATTACCAACCGACCAATCTGGCGGTATCCTTTTTAAGTCAAATTTTAAATAGTGAATATATTATTTTTATGGGAGATTAATCTAAATAACAATAGTAAAAGAATTACCTTTCACCCTAGTATGGGGAAGTTACCTCCTCATGGTGAATAGTAAAAACTGTAAAAAGTAAAGAAAGTAAATTACTATTATTACAGAACGTAATTAAAATTAATTACAAAACTAAAAACTAAAAGAAACTTGATAGAAAACTCCCTATTTACATCAGAGATTTTATAGAGAATGGTACATCTGAAATTGAAATTTCGAGCTCTATTTATAGGCGTCAGTAGGGGTCCGGCGTCGCGACGCCAGTGCTTTTTGGTCGTGGCAGGCTGAGGTGATGACACGTGGTGATTGTGGATAAGGTGATAAGGTGACACGTGGCAAGGTGGGTGGAGCTCAATTATTGTGACACATGGCGGATTCTGATTGGTCGGCTCAGATTCTTATCCGCCACGTGTCGATTTCGGATTAGTTTGTCAATAATTGATGCTGACGTGGCGCTGATGTGGCAAAGTGACTGTCGGCACCATAGAATTGTGACATGTGGCACTTCGTGATTGGCAGATGATGATGTGGCGGTGAGGTGGCACGTTGACTCGGTCAACTGATGATGTGGATGATGATGTGGCTGACAGGTGGAGTAACATGTGGCGACATATGGCGATGGCGACTGTCGGCACCGTAGGATGATGACACATGGCACGGCGCACGTTAGCAGATCGGCTGTGATGGTGACACGTGGCACGCGCACGTAGCAAAGTCAAATTTCCTCAGATTCTGACTTATGGACCCGGCGCACGTTATCACTGTTCGGCGTACGTTAGGCGTCGCGGCGCCAAAGGCTTACGCGTCGCGACGCGTGAAATGACCATTTTGCCTTTTTCGTCAAATTTTCACTGTTTTGGCCCAAATCACCTCCAGAGAGTCCTGAAACTTTGTTTATCTACAAAATAACACAAAACACATCAAAATATTCACAAAAATCAAGAAACTATACAAAATATTAGGTCAAATGAGTGGGAAATAGTGATATAATTACCACTCATCAGTCCTCAAGTGAATCTAGAATGGTAGGTATAACTCTAAGCTTTAATCTAGAGTTCCAAAATCTTATTAATTGTTTCATGTCCAACATGAACATCTTTGACCTAATTACAAGCATGTTGTGTTTATACTTCTAAAGTATTCTAACACAATTGATTAGCCTTATTTAACATTAAACTATGTGATCATGCATCTAATACACAAATAAACATAGCTTAGGAGAAGATCAAACTTTACCTACTAAACTTGATGCAAGATCCAATCTACCTCTCATTTGTTGAAATTGTTGGAGAACCTCGAAGGTATGCAAGCTTGACTTCAAGATCCAATCTTGTTTCCAATTCTTCCAAGCTTCACTTCAAGATCCAATCTTGATTTCTCATAGATGAAATGTTGTAGAGACCTCACAGGCTTCTCTAAACACTTCTCTAACTTAGGCTAATCTCTCTAAGATTTTGCTTATGCTTATTAATTTTCTTGTAATTAAAACCTTTATAAAGCTGGCTATTTATAGCAAAACTTAGGCAATTTTTAATTAATAATTGTTGTAATCAACTTTTAAGTGGGCTTAATCTAATTTGTCCAAATATGTATAATTAGGTGTGACTAATCTCCATTGTCTCCCATTTTAATTTAATCCAATTAAATCAAGCCAAGGATTAGAAAATGGATTAGTTAAATGTTTGCCACCTTGATTTAATCCAATTAAAACAAACCAAAACCATCTATTATTATATACTTACAATTACCATAATATCCTCAAATGGTAGAGATAATTATGATTTTACAATTAAGCCCTTGTGTAATTATTGAATCCTTAATACTAGGCACAATGCCAAGTTATGTGATAAAATTTCTAATCCAAACAGCTTCTTTAGCAGCTTCTGAAGCCGCTATAAATTCAGCCTCAGTGGTGGAATCAACTGTTGAGCCTTGCTTTGAACAACGCCAACTAATAGCACCACCGTTAAGGGTAAATATGTATCCTGATGTAGATTTTCTATCATCTGGATCTCCATGGAATTCAGAGTCTGTATAACCCATAACTTGTAGCTCATCTTCTCCATATATCAGAAACTTATCCTTGGCGCCTTTAAGATATTTTAGGATATGTTTCACAACTATCCAATGATCATTACCTGGATCAGATTGATATCGACTGGTCACACTAATGCTGAAACTGATGTCAGGTCTAGTACATAACATGGCATACATTATGCTTCCAATACAAGAAACATATGGCAAGTTAGACATCCTAACTCTCTCTTCCTCAGTTTGAGGTGCCATTTTCTTCGAAAGATGTATACCGTATCGGAAAGGTACATTTGCTGCCTTGCAGTTGGTAAAAATGTACCTTTATAACATCTTATCTATGTACGTCGATTGTGACAACCCTATAAGCTTCCTAACTCTATCTCGGTAGAGCATTATACCTAGTATATATGAAGCTTCACCCATATCTTTCATTGAGAAGTTCTTGCAAATGTAGGCTTTCACACATTGCATCATCCCTATATCATTTCCTATAATAAGAATGTCATCTATATAAAAGTGTACGGGCCAAATTTGGGCCCAAGGGTAAAATCGACATTTCATCACCAGACCAACTACACAGCCAAAGACCCGAAACCTATTAAAGAGCCCAACTCATAAACTATATTGGGCCAATGGGTCCTATAAGCCTAAGCCCATTACCAATAAAGGATGTGACCAGAATAGCCAATAAACACTTCAGTTACCAGTTCAAGACATCCAACGGACATAAGAGTAAATTAACGTGTCTCAAAGGACTTATAAAAGGAAGAGGTTTCACTTGGAGGAGGGCAGGTCTTAGCTCACATACTTGAGCTCTCTAAGCTTCTTACTCTCTAAACACCGGCCACCGCCCTCACGGCAGTAACCAGAAGTCAAGGTAACATCAAGCCTTGCTCTTTCATTATTTATAGCTCGTCTTCATTACTGACTTGAGCATCGGAGTGCCTACGGCACCCACCACACCGGTGGGCGGTACTCCCCGCTCATTCTACCTTTGTTTTGCAGGATCGCTAGTTCCCTAATACTATAAATTCATGATTGTGGACCTCGGGCGAAAACCAACGTCCACAATTTGGCGCCCACCGTGGGGCCTTAGCGATTCATAACAGGCAAAGATTTCTCAGTCTACGGTTCCTAAATCATAGCCAACCATGGCTTATAGCAGCGATCAGACATCAGACCATGTGGCCTCTCAATTGGCCATTCTCCAAGAACGATTACGCGCCTTAGAAGAAGAGAATCAAGCCATACGAAGCTCCAATATAACCCTCCAGAAGCAACTGGAACAAATATCATCAACTTCCCAACAACATGATTCTCCGAATAATCCCAACAATCATACAATCTCATCCAATCTCTTAGGGACATTCAACGATATGCCAAATGATGATCCACCCCCAGACGATCACCCCCGGAATGATCAAAGAAATGAACCAATTTCCCTAATCGACCAAGCGCAACAAGTCACTTCTAATATGCGCAAAGAAATGTTAGAAGTCAAAGAAGCAATTTTGTCCAACCTCCCCGATGTCAGGCTACCAATAAGAAAAAGTCGGGCCGAAATAATTTATGATACTCCATTTTTGGAGAACATCACTTCCATTGAACTACTAAGGAAGTTCAGTCCTTCAGATATGAAGATGTATAATGGATCAACTGACCCAGACGACCATGTTGTCCATTACAAATATAAGATGATGTCAACGAGTCTGGCCCATCACCAATGGGAGGCTGGAATGTGCAGAGGATTTGGAGAAACATTGGCAGGCCCGGCCCTCACCTGGTTCATCAACCTACCATACAGATCCATTGAGTCATACCAGCAACTAGTAGATAAGTTTGTAGAGCATTTTACAGGTTCTTGCAAGCTTGAGAAGACCACCAATGACCTCAATGCCATCCAGCAACGGAGAGGGGAGCCCTTGCGAAGCTACGTGGCTCGCTTCAATAGAGAAATGATAACAATCTCATATCTCCATCAGCCTACTACAATGGAAGCACTTAGAAATGGATTACTTTCAGAAAGTGGACTCTACAAAAAGCTCACTAAATTTCGATGCTACACAATAGATCAAGCCATGGCTCTAGTTCACATTAAGATCAAGTGGGAGGAGGATAAACGGAACAGTAAGAGAGGAAGCTCCACAAACTATCACAATGAAAGAATCTTGAATCCTCCAAAGCGACCTAATAAATGATGTGCTAGCAATATATCTCAATAAGGTGTCACTTGATTAGATTAGACCACCAAAAAGAGCCATAGGCCACCCATTGTAACCTTGGGGACATCATAGCTTCCCAAACAAGTATTCACTGGTTACTTTAAAAAAAAAATTATCCTTCACAAAACTCCAACTTTGGGAGAAACTCATTTGCTCCAATCGACAACATAAAAAATCATCCGGCCCAATCAACATACCTCTCCCAAACGAATAATAAAGGAACAATAAGCTTCCCTCCAGTAGAACCATTTTTTCTATCACTCATACAATGAAGCAATGTATCTGGCATGACCGCCCCAATCGACACTTCGTGTATGAAGAGTTGGCATAAAGAGGATATTCCGATGGGCAATACTCTAATGAAGACTTGGCATGGACATCCCAATCAAATTTACCAGCTTATCACTTGCTAAAGATCACAATCGACACTACATATATGATGGTTTAAAATTGAGCAAAGATTTCGCTCGACACTCCACGTATGAGGTTTGACACTTGTTTAAGATCTCATTCTACATGAGATGGAAGAAGACCTAGCACGAGGCAAATGTGTCATTCGACATGGCATAGAAGAAGTCTTAGTATTTGACAGAGAGTCCATTCAACACGACTGTGAAAGAGTCTTAGCTAGAGGTTGAGGCTCTACTTCACTCGACAAGGAAGAAGTCTTAGCTAGAGGCTGAGGCTCCACTTCACTCGACAAGGAAGAAGTCTTAGCTAGAGGCTGATGCTCCACTTCACTCAACAAGGAAGAAGTATTAGCTAGAGGCTGAGGTTCCACTCCACATGACATGGAAAAACTCCTAGCTAGGGTCTGAAGCACCACTTGACACGACAAAGAATAGGTCTTAGTTAGGGGCTAAGGTTCCAGTCGACACCACATGGAGGAAGGATCAGCTATTGGATGAAGTTTCATTCGATAAATAGATGTAGACTCGACTCAAAAAAGATACTTCAAATAAAGATACATCATGAGATGATGTCCCACTCGACATTACAATGATGTGGACTCGACTCAAGGAGGATGCTCCAAATGAAGGTTCATCATGAGGTGAATGTCCCACTAGACACGACACTCAGTATGAGGCGAATGTCTTACTTGATATGACACGTATGAGGCTTTACACTTATTTAAGATCCCATTCGACAAGACATGGATGTCACCTTCCTCATAAGACATGAAATGTTAGTCATCATCTCCATACCACATTGATTTAATATCGCCAACTCCAGACTACATAAGGATTCTTTTATCATGCCTAGTAGAATGAAAAACTTTATTGGACCTCCATCAGGTCCAGTCGACCAACCTTCATCAGGCCGAGTAGTATGAAAAATCCCTTGAACCTCCATCAGGTCCAATCGACTGACCTTCATCAGGTTAGGTAGTATGAAAAATCCCTTGGACCTCCATCAGGTCCAATCGACCGACCTTCATCAGGTTAGGTAGTATGAAGAATCCCTTGGACCTCCATCAAGTCCAATCAACCGACCTTCATCAGGTTAGGTAGTATGAAAAATCCCTTAGACCTCCATCAGGTCCAATCGACCGACCTTCATTAGGTTAGGTAGTATGAAGAATCCCTTGGACCTCCATCAGGTCCAATCGACCGACCTTCATCATGTTAGGTAGTATGAAGAATCCCTTGGACCTCAATCGGGCCCAGTCGACCGACCTTCATCAAATCTAGTAGGATGATAACCCTCATCAGGTTCATTCGACCGTAGTCTCATGGTCTTCAGACGACATGGTCTCAGACTATAAGTCTTGTAGAATGAGGAATTATACCCTCATTGACCTTTGTCAGGTCTTATAGAATGAGGAATTATACCCTCATTGACCTTTGTCAGGTCTTATAGAATGAGGAATTATACCTTCATTGACCTTTGTCAGGTCTTGTAGAATGAGGATTGAGAACCCTCATTGACCTTCTTCAGGTCTAGTAGAGTGAGAAGTGATGACCTTCTTAGACCTTAATCAAGTCCATTCGACATGTCCATACGACCATAGTCTCATGGACCCTCATCAGGAGAATGGGTGATGACCTTCATAGACCTTCATCAGGTTTAGTAGTATGATAAGGAAAAACTCTTGGACCTTCGTCAGGTCTGAAGAGTGAAGACTTTCATAGACCTTCATCTGGTCCAAATGACATTGAAGACTCCCTCTAGTTCTTTGACCCATAGTATGGGGATTATCCTGAACTCTCATCTGGTTCAGTAGACCGGGGACATCCCCCATGGACTCTTGTCGAGTCAAATGAATGGATGGACTTCATTCAGTCCATACGACATGTCGAATGAAATAACTCCTGAACCATCATCTGGTTCAGTCGACCGGGGAATCCCTCATGGACTCTTGTCTTGTCAAATAAAGATATAGACTTCCCTCAGTCCATACGACATGTCGAATGAAATAACTCCTGAACCCTCATCTGGTTCAGTCGACTGGGAACATCCCCGAAGGACTATTGTTGAGTCAAATAAAGATATGGACTTCCTTCAGTCCATACGACATGTCGAATGAAATAAACTCCTGAACCCTCATCTGGTTCAGTCGATCGGGGACATCCCCCATGGACTATTGTCGAGTCAAAAGAAGATATGAACTTCCCTCAGTCCATACGACATGTCGAATGAAATAACTTCTGAACCCTCATTTGGTTCAGTCGACTGGGGAAATCCCTATGGACTCTTGTCGAGTCAAATAAAGATATGGACTTCCCTCAGTCTATACGACTTGTCAAATGAAATAACTCATGAACCCTTATCTAGTTCAGTCGACCGGGAACATCCCCAATGGACTCTTGTCGAGTCAAATAAAGATATGGACTTCCCTCAGTCTATACGACATGTCGAATGAAATAAACTTCTGAACCCTAATCTGGTTCAGTCGACCGAGGACATCCCCCATGGACTCTTGTCGAGTTAAAAGAAGACATGGACTTCCCTCAGTCCATACGACATGTTGAATGAAATAACTCTTGAACCCTCATCTGGTTCAGTCGACCGGGGACATCCCCCATGCACTCTTGTCGAGTCAAAAGAAGACATGGACTTCCCTCAGTCTATACGACATGTCGAATGAAATAACTCTTGAACCCTCATCTGGTTCAGTCGACCGGGGACATCTCTCATGGACTATTGTCGAGTCAAATGAAGATATGGACTACCCTCAGTCCATACGACGTGTTGAATGAAATTACTCCTGAACTTTCGTCTGGTTCAGTCAGCCGGGGACAACCCCCAAAGACTCATATCGAGTCAACTGAAGACATAGACATGAATTAGCTTTGAGCCTTCGTCAGTTCAGTAGCAAGTACCTCGCATCCTGTTTCATTCGACAACCACATAAATACTCTCAAAGTCAATGACTTATAGACTTAGAGAGTATGAGACAAACTGTAGGGCCAAATTTGGGCCCAAGGATAAAATCGACATTTCATCACCAGACCAACTACACAGGCAAAGACCCGAAACCTATTAAAGAGCCCAACTCATAAACTGTATTGGGCCAAGGGATCCCAGAAGCCTAAGCCTATTACCAATAAAAGATGTGACCAGAATAGCCAATAACACTTCAGCTACCAGTTCAGGAAAACGCCTGAACCATAACCTCCACCATTTAATCGACCATTTTAAGACATCCAACAAACAGAAGAGTAAATGAACGTGTCTCAAAGGTTTTATAAAAGGAAGAGGTTTCACTTGGAGGAGGGAAGATCTTAGCTCTCATACTTGAGCTCTCTAAGTTTCTTACTCTTTAAACAGGCCACCACCCTCACGACAGTCAACAGAAGTCAAGGTAACATCAAGACTTGCTCTTTCATTATTTATAGCTCGTCTTCATTACTGACTTGAGCGTCAGAGTGCCTACGACACCCACCACACCGGTGGGTAGTACTCCCCGCTCATTCTACCTTTGTTTTGTAGGATCGCTAGTGTCCTAATACTATAAATTCATGATTGTGGACCTCGGGCGAAAACCAGCGTCCACAACAAGACTAGGAAAACTATCATGCTCCCACTTACTTTCTTATAAACACATGGTTCTTCTTCGTTTTTGATGAATCCAGATAATCTAATTATTTCATCAAAATGACGATTCCAGCTTCGGGATGCCTGTTTAAGTCCATAAATAGACTTTTGGAGCTTGCAAACCAAGTTTGAAGTCTCACTAGATACGAAATCCTCTGGTTGTTTCATATAGATATCCTCCTCAATGAATCCATTTAGGAAAGCAGTTTTCACATCCATCTGTCATATCTCATAGTCGTGATATGCAACAATAACTAAAAGAATCCTAATGGATTTTAGCATGGCTACTGGTGAAAAATTTTCCTCATAGTCAATCCCAGGACGTTGAGTGTAACATTTCGCTAGTAGTCGGGCCTTAAAGGTTTTCACCTTTCCATCGGGCCCTCGCTTCCTTTTGTAAACCCATTTACAGCCAATAGGTTTAACTCCTTCAGGAAGTTCAACTAAGTCCCATACTTGATTGGCATGCATTGAATCTATTTCAGATTTCATGGCTTTTTGCCGTTTTCCCGAATCGATATCCAATATCGCTTCTTTATACGTAGTCGGATATGTTTCCTCCAAGAGGAGAACATCAAGGCTCACATTAGATGTTAAAAATAGTCTATCAAGAGGCCTTGATATTCTATTCGACTTACGTAGAACCTGTGTTGTAGATCCTTTATCTAATTGGATATCTGGTTCCATCTCAGGTTTCTTAATGTTGGTATCTAACTCATCAAGTTTAATCTCTCTACAATTTCCACTTTCTCTCAAAAATTGCTTTTCAAGAAAATTAGCAAAGCGAACAACAAATACATTTCGTTGCTCAGAATCGTAGAATTGATATCCTATGGAATTATCAGTATATCCAACGAACCTACATTTATACCCTCTGGGTGCTAGTTTATCCCGCTGCGTAATTCTAACGTATGCATGACAACCCCAAATCTTTAAATGTCTAAGACATGGATTTCTACCAAACCATATCTGATAGGGGGTCGTAGAAATAACTTTCGATGGAACACTATTAAGTATGTAAGCAACAGTTTGTAAAGCGTAACCCAAAAGGTAATAAAGAAGATCTGTATAGCTCATCATGGATCGCACCATATCCAAAGAAGTACGATTTCTACACTCAGACACTCTATTGTGTTGTGGTGTTCCAGGTGGGCTATATTGGGCGAGAATTCCATTCTCCATTAAATAATTTCTGAATTCTTCACTCATGTATTCATCGCCTCAATCTGATCTAAGGCATTTGATGAATTTATTGGTTTGTTTTTCTACTTCGTTTCAGAATATTTTGAACTTTTCAAATGTTTCCGACTTATGTTTCATCAGATAGACATATCCATATCTAGACTTGTCATCTGTGAAAGTCACAAAGTATGTGGAACCATCATGAGCGGCATGATTTAATGGACCACACACATCGCTGTGTATTAGCTCCAGTAAAAACACCATGAAATTGGGCCTTTGTCATTTTCCTTGGATACATGACTCACAAATCGGATAAGGATCTAAGGTAAGATTTTCAATCAAACCATCATTTACCAATTTAGATAGACGTCTAACACTTATATGGCCCAATCTCATATGCCATTATTCAGTATTATTTAATTCAGACTTTCTACTTGTATTTTCTCTATATTCAAGACATCTCTATATGTTTCCAAAACATAGTGACCGTTTGATAAAGAACATTCACATTTCAATAAATTTTCTTTATCATACAAACATAAAGTTTCATCCTTAATGTTTATTTTATATCCCTCTTTATCTAATATTTGTCTGATAAGTGAGGGAACATAATAACAGTCATGCAAATCTTATTTACATCCATTTGGGAGATCTAGAAAAACTGTTCATATGGCCTTGACATCCAATGTCTCACCATTGCCAACTCTAAGCTGGATCTCCCATTTATTCAGCCTTCTTTTAACCCTCATTTCCTACAGGGAATTGCAAATATGAGTAGGACTGTCAGTGTCTAACACCCATCCACTATTTGCATCTAAGGCTAATGAGATGTCAATAATTGGAAAATACAAAGCGTACCAGAGGGTTCTGGTTTTCCTTTTAGTTCTGGACAGTCCTTCTTCCAGTGTCCAAACTTCTTGTATTGTAGACATTGATCACGAGCTACTTTCAGTTTTGCGCCTTTGCGCTTCTTGGAGTTTTTCTTTGATATCTTCTTTTTCCCCATCTTTATTTTCTTTGACTTCCCAAAAGTCTTTGAAGAGCGAGCTCCACCATGGAGATATAGTGTGAGGTTGCCTTTCTTCAAATTTTACTCCACCGTGCGTAGCATGTTATGAAGTTCTTCATATGTGGCTTGCATCGAATGCATATGGAAATTTAATACAAAGCCATCATAAGAACTAGGTAAAGAAGACATAATCAAATTACGGCCAAGCCATTCATAAAACACAATGCCATGTCGTTCCAGATATCGAATCTGGTCGATCATGTTCAAAATATGAGTGCTGACAGCTCCTCCCTCCTTGAGTTCAGCACAAAACAATTCCTTAGACCTTCGATAAAGTTCCATATCTTGATTTGCCTCAAACAACTCCTTGAGTGTTCGCATGATGCTCCAAGCATCCAATACTTCAATGTATTGTCTCAGCAAATCTGGAACCATCAATCCAAGATGTAGGATTTCACATTCAGGTTATCATCCTTCCATCGATCAAAAGTTTCTCGCTCTTCTGGAGTGGAGTCAGGATCGATATCAATAGGCAGTGGATTGATCATGACATAAGTCAACTTTTCATACTCCAAGACAGACGCATGTTTATTTCCCATTCGAAATAATTCTCTACTCCTTTTAGCTTATTGGAATCCAAAAGTTTCATCAATGGATTACTGGCAACCATCTACAAGACAACATTTTTGAGTAGTAGTATAACAATTTTCATTTCAAAAGTGATAACACTAATTGATTATGGAATTTTAAATCTATTAGTGCCCTCCCACTACTTTACATAATTCGTAATCTCCCTTAACGGAAAAATATAAATTTGACTATCAAAATTTCATAGCGGGAAGTGGATCCCATGACATTTACTTCAGCCTCACACTAATGACGATATTGGCCTTTATAAACTCATTAGGTAGACCTCCAAGGTCAATCACTTCATGTGACTCCTAGTTTGGTCCTGAACCGTTTCTTATCCTCACACTAATGATGATATTGGATTAAGACGTGTTCTATGTGTATACTTGTCAATGTGCACTAATGAGCTTCGTATGTACACCCTCACACTAATGACGATATTGAGTGACTACGTTAACTCATCACGCTACATCTAATGTTTTACCGGAGCGACCTAAGTTCCGAGCACTTATACCCTCACACTAATGATGATATTGGATATATGTAGTAAGAACCTATTCATCTCTATATTGACAAGACAGACCATCCAATAATGCTCCAATATTATTAATATTATTACTTAAAAGTAATCACTTAATCACAGGAGATATATGACAATTAAGTCATTAACTTTATTAGGTCAAAGTTTTAATTTAAAACATGCAATACATATCCAATATGTCTTATGCATAATTAAATTAAAATTACTATGACATAGATTCAAAACATGTGTTGTGTGGTTAAGCCTTTGCTCCTGATACCATTCTGTTGAGGCAGTTGTGGAAATGGGCGGATCGATGCTTCGGGCAGTGGAAATGGGTCTAACCCATGGATATTCAGTATGGGTGTAATTTTAAATCATTTCATGAAATAAATATTCCATTACGTGTGTATAGGAAAAACCGGGGTTGAATCGGAGTCGGAAACTCAAAAACGAAGCAAAATAAAAATTCCAGTGCGTGCGCGCGCGCACTGCGCTGAACACTTTTTTTTTTTAATTTTGTTTTCTTTTTCAAATGCTTCAGCTCACTAGAAAGTGAGCTGAAACAATTAGGGTATTTTACCCTAATTGCTTCCGGTCTTCCTTAAATACTTTAAAAATACCAAAATTAATTTTAATTTCAAAACCAACATCAACAAATGTTATAGAATAAAAATCAAGTTTTTCAAAATATCAAATATTTTTCCAAAAATATAAATTATTCTAAATACGCATTTGCGTAAATTTTGAATCCATACACAAATCATTTTAGAATCCCAACTAGAAATATCTCATTAACAATTTTAGTTCACCTAAAGGTGGTCAAGTGAATCTAGAATGGTAGCCATAGCTCTAAGCTTTAATCTAGAGTTCCAAACTCTTATTAATTATTCCATGTACAACATGAACATATTTGACCTAATTACAAGTATGTTGTGTTTATACTTCTAAAGTATTCTAACACAATTGATTAGCCTTATTCAACATTAAGCTATGTGATCATGCATCTAATACACAAATAAACATAGCTTAGGAGAAGATCAAACTTTACCTAGTAAGCTTGATGCAAGATCCAATCTATCTCTCATTTGTTGAAATTGTTGGAGAACCTCCAAGGTGTGCAAGCTTGACTCCAAGATCCAATCTTGTTTCCAATGCTTCCAAGCTTCACGTCAAGATCTAATCTTGATTTATCCAAGATGAAATATTGTAGAGACCTCACAAGCTTCTCTAAACACTTCTCAAACTTAGGCCAATCTCTCTAAGATTTTTCTTATGCTTATTAATTTTCTTGTAATTAAAACCTTTCTAAAGCTGGCTATTTATAGCAAAACTTAGGTAATTTTTAATTAATAAAAGTTGTAATCAACTTTTAAGTGGGCTTAATCTAATTTGTCTAAATATGTATAATTAGGTGTGACTAATCTCCATTGTCTCCCACTTTAATTTAATCCAATTAAATCAAGCCAAAGATTAGGAAATGAATTAGTTAAATGTTTGCCACCTTGATTTAATCCAATTAAATCAAGCTAAAACCACATATTATTACATACTTACAATTACCATAATATCCTCAAATAGTAGAGATGATTATAATTTTACAATTAAGCCCTTGTGTAATTATTGAATTAATCCAATTAGGTCAAAGTAAATAATCAATGTTATCAAATAACACTTGATTATCTTAGTTGATAATTATAATATCGAATATTAAATTTTATCAAAATTAATCGGCTACCCAAGTGCTCAACGAGTACACTTCATATTGGTTTTGGAGTTCCTACGTCCCGAGGATCAATTATAAAGCAAGAAATACATGTGAACACATACGAGGGAGTTGCGGAATACTCACATCGATCGGTTGAGCGACGCTACGATGAACAAAAAATGATTTTCTGCCTCTGTCATGGTCATGGCAGTGACTGTTTTTCAACTCACTGTTTTCGGCCATTGTTGCTCCTTGAACAAGCTCCAAGCTTCGTCAAACGATTCCAAGCTCATGGGTGGACTTCCCTATCACCTTCGCATGTCTCTCGGAGTGCTAGCTCTCTTGATTTTTGCCACAAAAATCAAACACTTTGCTTCCCTTTTCTTCATTGACTCTCGGCAGTGGGCTGCCAAAACCAGAAGAAAAAATGCCCCTCCATGGGCGTGAGAGAGGAGAAGAATTGGAGGAGAGAGAGAGATGAAATGTGTGATTGGTTTTTTTGTAATTGATTTTCCAAATCATATACCAAAATTTTGGCTTTAAAAAGTCAAACAATAAAAGCCATAAATGCCAACCACTACATCAATCAATCAATCAATCAATTATCACATCACTCAAAGTGACATGATTTGACACTTGATGTGACTAGCGATTTGACGCTTGATTTAACTTACGTGCCACATTCGAATTCGAAATGCGAATGTGCTCGCAATAAATCTCGGGCTCGGGTTCGCTAATTCCAAATTAATAAATTTTTCGTTGCGACGTAATTAAATGATTTTGCCTAGCGAAATCACTATTCACATCGCTAATGAATTAATTCTAAATTAACTCGTTCGCCCGAATTAAAATCTAATTTTAATTCCGTGTCGAAATTCAATTTCATTTAATATATCAAATATATTAATTAATCGATTAATTCCAAGTTAATCGTTCTCTCTCCTTAATTGATATTTTATCCCAGATAAAATATCTCCGCAATTAATCCCAGATTAATTTTCTCTCTCATCTAATTAATCCCAGATTAATTAAAAGTGTGAGTCATACGTCATCGGTAAAAATATTAAGGAAGCGACCCATGAGATCCCCGGATATGTTGGCAGTAAATTCGGTCGTCGGACTATCCGAACACGTAAGTACCTAGTACTACGTTTATACTGATTTACAAGACAAGGTTGGCTTCTAGCAAAGCGTCATGCCTACCCAATTATCCAGAAATATCCTTACATGAATATAAGGATCTATATCAGGCGTAGTATACGTAGTATTGCGTATTTTGATCCAGTATCGGATGATACGTGCTAGGACTGGGGCTGGAATTGTGTCTGCCCCGTACGAAGCACATGTCGAATGTCTGGTAACTAGTCTCTATAATCGGATAAACATGACCTTGTTATTTTATCCCGATGACTGCAGTACATAAGAGTACTAGTACCGTATCCTACGTGACCATCATCTCCATATGAATGGAGTGACACTTCCGTCATGACATCACACCCAACACACTACGATTCTCAATATACCCAGCAGAGGCATACACAGAACCGGTTAAAGCCATGGACGACCACAACCAAAGTATATTGATTGTCGCAAGTATTAGCGGTGCAAGTCTCAGGTTAAGACCAAATACACCTACCCTGATTTTGGACTTCCATAGACACATAGTCAGGTTATTACCAATGGAATTCCGATGGGGTCTCTCTAGAGCGAAGCTGTTTCTTATACCATCGGTAAAACACAACCTCCTATTACACTTGCATGAGTATCATATACCCAAATATATGAGAACTATGCCGTTATGCCCTCACAACGCACACAAGTGTAATAATAGTCTTTTACGTATTTATCGATGTCCAATCTCGATAATACTCTGACTAGGGATATTTAATGATTTATCCTTCGTGGACTGATACTGTCTCATATCATTCTCAATCCAGGAACAAATCATAGGGACCTCATATCATTTATACATCTTGGTGATCTAATCACAAATGATAAGAGTGCAATCTCCTTTGTCACATAGTTAATTTGTACAACAACACCATGAACTGTACAAATAGTGACGCTATGGGTCATAACTGACCAACAATCTCCCACTTGGCCTATAGCCAGTCACTCGAGTGTCTAACACCCGAGCTATGTACGGTTGGCTCAAACTGCTGAGGATGCTTTCGTCAGCGGATTTGCATGATTATCGTCTGATGCGATTTATACGATCATCACATCACCATATTGTATGATCCGAATGAGTCAGATGAATAGTCGAAGTATGTATCTGGATCGTTAATGAGACCATTATTTCTTTAGCCTGCGCTGCAGCCTATCTCAGCTGCTAACAGAACTATATCTAATCTAATTAGATTTTTTATCGACCCAGAAGGCTTCTATTGCTGCCTCAGCTGCAGCAATAACCCGCATTTGTTGTTTATTCGGTAACAGTATCTTGCTTGGAAGATTTCCAGCTCACTGTACCGTTATTCAAACTGTATAGTATCGTTTGCGACTTATAGTCGTTTTATCGGTTTGGAAACTTGCAATAGTGATCACAGTCACTTCAAGTTCTCCATCTCCATAGTTTAAGACAACATCCTTAGATCTCTAAGAGATTAAGTATGTTCTTAACTTCAATCCAGTGACTATCACTTGGATTGGCCTGTTTGTGAATCCATATGCTCAAAGCGTATGAGACACCAGGTAACGTACATCTTTCAATGTACGATTTCTCGGAGAATTTCAACAACTTTTAGATCTATCCCAGTATATCTTTATTCCTAGAATAAAAGTTGTTTCTCACAAGAATTCTATAGAGAATTTTCTCGAAAGCCAAGCTTTCACTGATAGTTATTATGGGAATATCATTTCCAAGAAATGATATATATTATCATTATTGTATAGGACAACCATTGTCAGTGCGCTCCCACTAACCCTCTTATATACACAAGAATCATTTCGTTTTGAATTAAATCATAAACCATTATGATTACATCAAAACGATAATTCCAAGAACCTAATGCTTGCTTCAATCCAAACATGGATCGAATAACCTGCAAACCTTGCTTGCTAGTTTTTGGTACGACAAAATCGACAGGATATTGTAGACATCCTCCAAAAGGTTTCCTTTTCAGGAAAACGATTTTCCCGTTAAGCTGTCATATTTCATAAATGAAACATGCAGCATCTGCAAGCATTATCCAAATGGATTTACCATGGCAACAGGTAAAAGATTTCGTTGTAATCAACACAATGTTGATAATGATACCTTTCCGCTAAAAGCCTAGCTTTATACGTTGGTAAGTTGCCATCTATGTACGTCTTCCTTGAAGTCTTATAAAGTACCAATAGGCACAATGCCTTGCGGTGCATCAACTAGTATCCAAACATAGTTGATATACATGGAATCCATTTCGGACTCATGGCACTTTTCCATAATAGGGAGTCGATACCTTGTATCACTTCCTCATACGTAGTCAGTTGGTATACCTCAATAAGATTGACATCTTTATGAGGTGAGATCAAAAACCCATACCCTAGGTTGTTTTCTGACTCTCTCCGACATACGCGGTTCTTGTGTATTCGAAGATTACTGGTATAGTTTCATCCTTGATGAACTATTTATGTTCCATTAAGGAATATGTGCCAGGAATTGTATTACTACGATTCTCATCGAGTTTTACTATCCTCAAACTTACCACTGCATGTCGGTATTCCTCTTAGGAAAACCGCATGGCGAGCAACAATTAAATTGTTCTCTTGTGAGTTGTATAAGTACTATACTTTGGTATCCCTAGGATAACCTACAATTGGCACTTATCCGATTTGGGTTCTAGTTTGGTATCATCCAAACGTATGCCTAGCATTCCCAAATTATCAGGATTGAGAAACCCAGTTTCTACCTGTTCATATCTAATATGAAGTCTGTCAAACAGATTTTTATGGAACCTTATTCAAAATAAGTTTTGCACTATTTAAAGCTTATCCGTTGAAGGAAATGGTAGCTCAGAGCGACTCATGATTAACCTTATCATGTCCAACAAAATTCGGTTACTCGATTCGGACACACCGTCAAAATGACGTGTTCCGGGAGGAGTCCTCATTGAAAGAATACTATAATCTTTCAAGTATATAAGATGCATAAGTATTTTCCATTACGGTCTAACCGTGACAGTATAATACTTTAGCCGGTCTGTTTGTCTACTTCGTGTCGAAACTTTAAAAGTTTTCGATTTGTGTTCTAAAAGAAACACATAACCACAACGCGATCCCACATCCGTAAAGGTCACGAAATATTCATATCCACCTCTAGCCTAGCTAGACATGGGCCCACTTGCTTCACTATGAACTAGGGCTAACAGATCGGTGGCATTTGCACTTTTACCAAGTAAATAGTGTTTTAGGCAATTTGCCCAATAAACTAGATTCGTAGACTTTATTTCAATGGAATCAAATTAGTCCTAGTACCCACTCTTCAAAAGTGTGGATATACGAGTCTTGTTTAATTGTGTCCCAGACAATAATGCCACAATAGTTTCTCGTGATCAAATCAGTTTGAGCTATTTGATTGTCATGTTATATGTTTGAGATTTATTTATATTCAAAATATAAATTCTGTTATTCACATCTAATGTGTTTATCTCAATATCATCTTTATAAAATAAAACACTTTAGTGTTCTAGAATATAAAGGTTCACCCGCAGCGGGTTAAACACTGATATAGAGATAATGTATCTAGTCAAACTAGTTACATTATAACAGTTTCCAAATTTAGGTACATATCTGAAGGTAGTTCCTAAATTTAGGTATCTACGGTTGAAACAGCGACTTTCGTCCCATTTCCAATTCGCAGATAAATCTCAATTTGAAGTCAGTATCCTGCTCATAGCAGATTCTGCACATCAATATATATTTATGTACCACACTAAGTATCTAAAATCCAATTTTAATACTAGTAGTGAACATAATTATGACAGACAAATTTGAAGTCAGAGCCTTGCTCGTCTTCAATTCCTTCATGTCTGCTTTGTCCAAACAGCAGTCACGCTTCCGCGATCCCGTTTGCCACAATTTTTAGGCAGACATTTTGGGATATGTCATTTATCTCCCAGAAGATTATAATGATTTTTCCTTTGCCGTTTTCAACATTCCAGTAGCCTTTGGCCAAGCCTCGGGTTCTAGAATATCGAAGTAAGGTGCGACTAGCGCTACTTGCCTTATTGAAAAGTTTGACTTTATCTCCTTGAGAATAGTCATTAACTCTCCAAGAGTTATTATTGCAATTTAGTACTTCTAAGATCTAATAAGATCTATGAAGATCCTTCAATTTCTTTATCATACTTTAAGGATCTAATCATTAGTTCTGATTCAGAAATTAAGGAGTCTACTCGACAAGCTTAATGGATTAAGCACTAAAGTTATCATCACATAAATCTTCCAAAGATTATGCTCTACTATTTGCTTAACTCCGGGCTTAGGCCTAATATGTTATTTTATCAAATAAAGTAACTTATTATTTTCCAGGACCATCCTGAAATTATATTCCCAATTTGAAAATTAAACCATTTAAATACATTTTCCCTAGGATTATGTTTTAAATGTCAATCTTTCAATTTTATCTTGATTTTAATAGTCCAACTATTTAATCAATGATTTCAGGTACTTTTAAATATAATGATTAATATAGTCCAACTATATTAATCGACTATACTTTAATTGTTTGAATACAGTCCAACTGTTTATTAAAACAACAATTTAAATATTAGCCCAACTAACATTTAATTTATTTGACGAATGATATTTATTTGAGCGCGTATGGCAAGTAATTAAACGAATATTGCAAATTCAATTCTTGCCTCCCACTATTTTTCGGCGAGCCTCTAACCCTCTGTCGAGTACTCGGGAAACCGTGTTTCCTAGCGGGCTAGGATCCCGTTAAATATCACACAATCTTGACTTTGGCCAACAAATTGTATGATAATTAACTAAGTAGATCTCTAAGATCAATTGGATCCAATCCAATTCCTAGATCTAGTAGGGGGACGTCCAAATCCGAAACATATATCTTATATATGCCATATATATCCAATATATTACCTAACATTTTTCCTCTGAATCAACTAAGTCTTGGCTTTGGCACAACAAACTTAGTGATCCCAGTTAAGCGCGACCCATTGACCATGGAAAACTTCGTAATCAATGTCGATGGGCAAGAAGTGATCTTGACTTTGGCCAAAAAATCACGACTTGGACCAGACACTGATATGGAACAAAGCTCTCGTGATTCAAACACATCCTCGATGGATAAAGGCCTTGAATTTGGCCAACAAGCCAATGCCAGTCTCGGATCTTGAGTGAGAATCACTCAATGGAAGGAAAAACGCTTAATATTTGCGAGGGTTTTTCGCGTGCAAATTGCAACAATTTATTATCTTGTTAAGGTCTCATCATCATACACCCTTAAACATGCATTCTAAACACATAATAAGCGCGTATATAATAAATAATAATGATATGCGGATGGATACTTTACACATTGATCCTAGATCAAATCTCTCACTTCTCTCTCTCCTCTCCGCTAGCACAAATATTACTTCTACCCGTTACACACTACACTTTCTAAAGAAACCTCATTTACATTGAGGGGAATAGGTGAGAAGAGAATACAAAGAATATGGAGGTAATAAGGCTGGACACGCAGGTCCAATTAATAAATCAAATTTATTACAACAACAACAATTCTAAAATTGTCCCCCATCTAATATCCATCCGTCTATATTCATCTCACCACTTCATGCATCGCACCCATGTATTCACACAAGCATGTTATCAATCATCTATCAAATTAATCAATTAATTGCTAAATTAATACCATCCAATGTTCAAAACAACGATTTGATTTTGCTCGAGTCAAACTCGTTTTACGAATAAGTACTCAAAGTACGAATTCTTGAATTAAATTAAACTACAAAATTAAATCCAATTCAATTTGTATTTAATAATAATCCATTTATTTAATTCCAAATTAAATACTACACTTATATGACGAACCTTTACGACTTAAATTCCAAATTTAATCGCTACGGGTCTCAAAGCCCGATTAACGTCCAACGTCAATTTAATTAAAGTCCAATGGGCTTTTAATTAATTTCTTGAGGCGTGGACTTTTGGTCAACTCGGGTCAAACCAATACCAAAGTCCAATCCGGGAATTACCCCACATAAGCCCAGAAATCAATTTAGGCCCTTAGGCCCAATTAAACTTTAAAGGTCCATTAGTCGCATTTGGGCTTTATGGAGGCGGTTTTGGGCCCAATTGGATCCAACCAATTTTGGCCTAAACCCAACTTAATACAACCAAGCCCAATAAGCCCAATAACAACTTTCAAGTCCAATTTCCAAAATTAGGCCCAAATAATTAAATTAAATTAAACCAATTCCAAATTCCCAATTTAATTACACAAAGTGTATAACATTATTAATCACCCAAATCAATATTTCCAAAACATCAAATTAGCCTAATTAATCATGCTTATCATCATTAAATCAAGTCCAACATAATTTAACAAAAATCAAACCCAATTACATGCTATATATCATTCTCGGCAATTTGGGCAATTTGTGTCCGATTCGGTTTCACAATCCAATTAAATCCACAATCGACATTAAATCAACATTCCCGAATGATTCCAATTCATCCAATGAACAAAAAATCAAAAATTCCAAGACAATTAGGGCTTCCTACCTCTCGGCCAAGCTAAGATTATTGGGAAAAAATGTTCCAAACAATTTTTCAACAAATTGATCCAATCAATCCTCAATTAAAACACATTTAAACATATTCATTCATCCAATTTCATAAATCATGCTCAAACACATTTTTACCCAAATTTTAAGCCCTAATCGTTTTCATGCTTTTCAATCGCTCTGATACCATTGTTGGAGTTCCTACGTCCCGAGGATCAATTATAAAGTAAGAAATACATGTGAACATATACGAGGGAGTTGCGGAATACTCACATCGATCGGTTGAGCGACGCTACGACGAACAAAAAATGATTTTCTGCCTCTGTCATGGTCATGGCAGTGACTGTTTTTCAGCTCACTGTTTTCGACCATTGTTGCTCCTTGAACAAGCTCCAAGCTTCGTCAAACGATTCCAAGCTCATGGGTGGACTTCCCTTTCACCTTCGCATGTCTCTCGGAGTGCTAGCTCTCTTGATTTTTGCCACAAAAATCAAACACTTTGCTTCCCTTTTCTTCATTGACTCTCGGCAGTGGGCTGCCAAAACCAGAAGAAAAAATGCCCCTCCATGGGCGTGAGAGAGGAGAAAAATTGGAGGAGAGAGAGAGAGATAAAATGTGTAATTGGTTTTTTTGTAATTGATTTTCCAAATCATATACCAAAATTTTGGCTTTAAAAAGTCAAACAATAAAAGCCATAAATGCCAACCACTACATCAATCAATCAATCAATCAATTATCACATCACTCAAAGTGACATGATTTGACACTTGATGTGACTAGCGATTTGACACTTGATTTGACTTACGTGCCGTATTCGAATTGGAAATGCGAATGCGCTCGCAAATAATCTCGAGCTCGGGTTCGCTAATTCCAAATTAACGAATTTTTCGTTGCGACGTAATTAAATGATTTTGCCTAGCGAAATCACTATTCACGTCGCTAATGAATTAATTCTAAATTAACTCGTTCGCCCGAATTAAAATCTAATTTTAATTCCGCGTTGAAATCCAATTTCATTTAATATATCGAATATATTAATTAATCGATTAATTCCAAGTTAATCGTTCTCTTTCTTTAATTGATATTTTATCCCAGATAAAATATCTCCGCAATTAATCCCAGATTAATTTTCTCTCTCATCTAATTAATCCCAGATTAATTAAAAGTGTGAGTCATACGTCATCGGTAAAAATATTAAGGAAGCGACCCATGAGATCCCCGGATATGTTGGCAGTAAATTCGGTCGTCGGACTATCCGAACACGTAAGTACCTAGTACTACGTTTATACTGATTTACAAGACAAGGTTGGCTTCTAGCAAAGCGTCATGCCTACCCAATTCTCCAGAAATATCCTTACATGAATATAAGGATCTATATCAGGCGTAGTATATGTAGTATTGCATATTTTGATCCAGTATCGGATGATCACGTGCTAGGTCTGGGGCTGGAATTGTGTCTGCCCCGTACGAAACATATGTCGAATGTCTGGTAACTAGTCTCTATAATCAGATAAATATGACCTTGTCATTTTATCCCGATGACTGCAGTACATAAGAGTACTAGTACCGTATCATACGTGACCATCATCTCCATATGACTGGAGTGACACTCCGTCTTGACCTCACACCCAACACACTACGATTCTCAATATACCCAGCAGAGGCGTACACAGAACCGGTTAAAGCCCTGGACAACCACAACCAAAGTATATTGATTGTCGCAAGTATTAGCGGTGCAAGTCTCAGGTTAAGACCAAATACACCTACCCTGATTTTGGACTTCCATAGACACATAGTCAGGTTATTACCAATGGAATTCCGATGGGGTCTCTCTAGAGCGAAGCTGTTTCTCATACCATCGGTAAAACACAACCTCCTATTACACTTGCATGAGTATCATATACCCAAATATATGAGAACTATGCCGTTATGCCCTCACAACGTGCACAAGTGTAATAATAGTTTTTTACGTATTTATCGATGTCCAATCTCGATAATACTCTGACTATGGATATTTAATGATTTATCCTTCATGGACTGATACTGTCTCATATCATTCTCAATCCAGGAACAAATCATAGGGACCTCCTATCATTTATACATCTTGGTGACCGATTCACTGTTTGGGCAGCTGTCACCCGGTTGGCTCAAAAATCACCCGGTAACGCCGTTTTTCACCGTTTTCGCATATTTCAACTCCGAAACAATTTTCGGAAATTGTTCCAACACCCAAAACACATCCAATACATTCATATGACATTATTTTCATCACAATAAACTCAGTTTTTCCAGATCTGATTTTATAACAAAAATAATCAATTTTTCATGCTTTAATTCAACCTTTTCAACATAAATCAAATTAATCACCACACCAATCCAAGTCACCACAATGAAGCACCCAAGAAAAATTCTAGGAATTAAAATAGTGGTCATAACACTCTAGAATGTCAACTTATCATCAAATGATAAAATTGAATCAATATTACACTAATATCATTCAATTCCACTTCACACATGCACCATGCCTTCAAATCCATCCACCAAAACAAAAACCCAAAATTCTTAAGAAAAGAAGAAACCCTATAATCTATCTAGATCATCAAGAAACAAGAAACATGTTTTCCAAGCTTAGGGATATATAGAAATACCTTTAATTCTCCCAACTCTTTAAGCATTTTTTCTTGATTTTCTTCTTTTTCCTTTCTTGAATCATCAAGCAATTTGAGAGTGTTTTTTGGTGATGTAGTATTCAGCCATGGGTGAGCTTATTGAAGAAAAGAAATTTTTTTTTTCTTTTAAAAATAGCCATGACCGACTTTTAGGGGTATTATGGTCATTTTGGCAATTTAATCTAATTAAACATAATAAGCTTTAATTTGACAAATCAAATTTGCACACTTAAAGCTTAATAAAATCATGTCATTTGTAACCAATAATAATCAAACATTTTTCATAACAATTATGAAAAAGTATATCATTTAAGTATTCAAATATTTAACATTTAAATATTTAAATAATTAATTAATATAATTATTATTATATATGTATTTTTATTTATATTAAATAACAAATACATATATTAATGGCATGTGTCAAAGTCTCATTTGACAATTAATTAATATGTATCAAATAAAATTTTGTATCAAATACAAATACATATTAATTATTAATTGACCAAAATTCCCGAAAGCATGTGTTTTCGTTTAACCGATTAAACGATTCGAATTAACTCATTTAATCCAGTGAAGTATTATGAATAATATGTATTATTTATAACGCGTTGCCCAAGTACTCAATTAGTACACTTCATATTTTGGGACTCTCTAAGTTTAGGTTTATTCGTCACGAAATCCAATTTCGTGTCCATAATTCACCCACTCATGAATTATGATGACCACAGATAATCTCGCTAAACTATGCAAGTCGAGGTCATTACATACGTATAATCCCTCCGTCACAGGCTACCCATATTATACCTGGGATATAGATAAGAACGTCAAATCCTTATGATATAATATAGTCGACTTTCAAATTTACGATCTCTAAATAACACTCGGAACTCGCTTCTGAAGTTATACCACGGCCATGGATTTACTAGATCGCAAACACGTGTAGGAAACATATGCCCTGTACACAAGACTGACGGATTCTATCTTGATACGCACTGGATATCATGAGCATCAATCCACACCCCACGAAAAGATGGAGGTCTGATCTAAATAGATCGGTGACGTGACTGCCATCAAAGTGTGGAGGATAACTCATATATCCACTGTGGTATCTCAAGTCGAATGACCACTATGCTCGCTCAACTCGAGAAGATTCATATTGATGTTGGTGTACCATCTATTATGAAATCTTCAGTGAGTCGTTCAGTGTTTATCAAATAAACACCTACATGTCTATACGAGTCTCCTAAGACTCATGGTTCATTGGGATAAACCATCAGACCAAGTCACGATATACGACAAATACCGGTCTCAGCGGATTTTACTAACCGACCCGTGTTAGTAAATCTTGACAGGAACATTATTTAAGGATATACAACTTATAGTGACGCTTCCCAATGTCAATTACAAGCTATGTTGTAACTGCGCACTATATTGTAAATTCTATGGTCTTTGTCTAATATACATGTATCACTAAATCAGATTTAGTGATACATGTATATAATCATAATTAGATATCTAATCGTAATTAAATCGAATATGTATATAAAAGATAAGAGGTGCTACCATTAAATAAGTAATATTATGGAAAAATGAATTGTTCATATTCATGAATGAGACATAAATACGATCTAGATTGGCACTCCGAGCACCAACCCTAACAACCTATTGTGTAGTTATACGAGTCTAATCTAGATCACCTACTCAAAAAATCAGATAAAAATAAATTGAGAACTTATCGTTTCGAAGATATCATCATAAAGCAAACAAACTCATCATGTGAACTATGTTTCACTACCACATGATAATTTTTTTTATAAGCAGTAATTAACTAACACAACACTTGCACAGATCCCCAAGCTTAAAATTTGCATTGCCCTCAATGTAAACTAAACTCAAAGCAAAAGAGAGTGGAACAACACTACCGTGCATAAGGTGTACCATTATTCGACGCCTTTATGTCCCAAGTTGCGGCGCCACAGGTAGCAGTGTGATGAGCTCCTGGTTCAATATCTGAGCAAACTCCGATCGTGCGAGCATGTTGGTTTGTTTCAGTATCTGCAGAAGTACACATGTAATATTATGAAACACACAAGTAACACAGAAAATTAAAAATGAAAATAAATATTAATAAATAAAATAATTAAATAAAATAATTGTGTAGGTTGCTTCCCCGCTAACGCTAAGTTTAACATCTTCAGCCAGACGTATCCACCCAATTGGTCATAGAGGTTCCCTTGGAACCTTAGTTGATTGAGAGAGGACTGCCCTCACTCCTTTGCTGCCCATGGGATGACAAGAATTGATTATCTTACGGCAATGTTCTATCTATGTACTGTCCCCCAAGATCTATCAATGGTTCAACAAATGTCTCCAGCCACATATCAATTCTCATGTGGTGGCGATTCACCAACATACAAATACAACTCATCAATCTTTTTATTTGCACAGAATATTTACGGTGGCTTCATTTCAGACCTATCATAGCGGTGATATATGTTGACCCATTTTGGACTTTCATCACCAATGATATCTATCATGTGGCATTCTTCATCATTTTGCGGGCACGACATGGCTTTAAAGATATGAAAAGTCACTTCTTGATCTTATACTCGCATAGTCAGCTCACCCTTGTGCATATCGATCAACATTCTGCCTGTTGCTAAGAAGGGTTATGCGAGGAGATATGAACTTCATTGTCTTCCTCCATGTCTAAAACTATGAAGTCCGTAGGAAAATCACACAAAGCTTTACCAAAGTAATGGTTACCAATGGTACATGGTATGGTAAAACTACCAGGGTCCTTCAGCTTAGGTGGCAGCTTCTTCTGTATGATTTTCCTCAGTGAGGGCCACAGTTTCAAACTCGCCCAACTTCCTCTTCTTTGATAAGATGTCTTTCAAAAACTTCACATAGCTAGGCATTTGCTCTAAGGCCTCAGCGAACGGAGTATTAATATGCAGTTGCTTGAAGATCTCTAAGAATTTTGAAAATTGCTTATCTAGCTTGTGTGGCTGCAAACGCTGAGGGAATGGAGGAGGTGGATACTCTGTTGGGTTTACCGCTTTATGCTTTCTTTCCTCTCGCCTATTTTCTTTGGTTGGATCTGCCTCCTTGTCTTTGGGTTGCTCTGCCCTAATGTCCTTGTCAATGACAGTCCCACTCTTCAATGTAATAACCTTACATAGAAACGGTATTTTTCCGTCGCTAATTAGAAACGGAATTAAAATTCTATAGCTAATTAGAAATATAATTAAAATTCCGTAGCTAATTTTAAAATTTTCAATCCCCCGAAAAATTTAATCATTTTGGCGCCAATTTTTTTTTTTATAAAAAAATTGAGACAGATTTTCTGTCGCTAATTAGAAACGGAATTATAATTCCGTCGCTAATTAGAAACGGAATTAAAATTTCGTAGCTAATTTATAAAATTTTCAATCTCTCCAATATTTCCGTCGCTATTTTTTTTTGCGACCAACAAAATAGAGAAGGAATTTTTCCGTCGCTAGTGGTCAGTTAGCTACGGATTAGCTACAGATATTTTTGTCGATATTAGACAGTTTTCTTGTAGTGAGTCATCATCTGGTCTTCCTGAACTTTGAACCTGTTACTAGAACTGGTCTGAACCATACTAGTCAGTATTTCGATCAGGCTCGCATTTACTGGTGTTCAGCAGTCATAATTTTATAACCGTTTGAATTTACAGATTGGCATACTGGTCCCTGACACCGGTACACCGGTCTCTGCGCTGAAACAAAGCCTTTTTTGCTTTTCACAACATTTATTTTTCTAAGTTTTGATAAGTTCTAACACCTTCCAATATTTTATTCGAAGTAAAAACAAATAGAGAAACAAACCTTCTTGATAATTCACTCTCTTCATCTTAAAAAGCTCATACACTACATCTTCGTCATCATTTAGTGAGCGTTGATTTACCTGCGTATAGACACTCACATTTAAATCTTATTTATCTTTTGTGAGTACCCAAGTAGTATTTGTAAAACCTTTTATACCAAACAATTGAGGTTGTGGAAATCCTTTGTGTGGGTGGGAATACTCAAAATGGTGAAATTATGGGAATACTCAAAATAGTGAAATTATGTAAAAGGTTTAAGAGAAGCCTTGTGAGAAAATATCTTGGTTGTAAGGGTTAAGAGGAGCCTTGGATCAAAGACCTCTATTGTAACGGTTTGAGAGTGAACCGCGAAAAGCTGTTGGTGTAAAGTGTGGATTCACTTTTACATATTGGAAAGCTTCGAGCGTGGCTTGGAGGATTGAACATAGGCAAAGAGTTGGTCGATCCGTTATAAATTACGGTGTCAAATTTCTCTATCCCTAACTCTTTTATTTATCGCAAGTTTTACATTATATTTGCATATCACATAGGAAAACTTATTGTTGGTGAAATTGACATTGATAATTACTTTCGATATTTTAATAATTGTTTATATCAATTATGAAAGTTTATTCTAAGCTTAATTGGTAAAGCTATTAATTGAGTAGCGTAATATTGAAAATATTTTTATTTCCGAATTATTTTTAAAGTACCTAATTCACCTCTTATTGGGTATAGTTTTCATTTGATATTGCTTGTAGGCACTTTCAATTGGTATCAGAGTTTGGACTTCTCGCAAAAGATTTGACTATTCGAGGAGATATCATAGGGTATCTATAAGCAACACTTCAATGAACTTTGCTGATGGAGCTTCAACAAATAGACCTCCACTCTACACCAGAATCGAATATAATTATTGGAAGATGAGGATGTTGAACTACGTCCTTGCTGTGCAATCATACAAATTGGTCGCCAAAGGTCCAAAAATGCCAATGAAGAAAGATAACGACGATGTGAAATTTTCAAAACCGCAATCTGAATGGATTGATGAGGACAACATGAAAGCCTACAACAATGCAAAGCCTCTCAATCACTTATTTTTAGTAATTGATATAAGTCAAATCAATAAACTTATGGAATTTTACAATGCTATGAATTATGGAAGTCTTTGATGATTGTCAATGAGAGCACTAGCCAAGTTAAAGAATCAAGATAAATTGATATTTGTGCAAGTTTGATAGCCTTAAGATGGAGGTCGGTGAAGATATTAAGAGATGATTTCTAGGTTCACAATTATTGTGAATCAACTAAGTGATTTAGGGAAAAGAATTAGCTCAAGTGATTAAGTTAAGAAGATCATTAAGTCTATTTCTAAGGAGTAAAGAATTTGCACCGCCTCTATCAAGGAATCCAATAATTTCAACACCTTGAAATTGGATTATTTGGTGGGAAAATTATTGGAGTGTGAGATGGAGATCAATAAGGAAAAAATGGATGAAGAAGAGAAAAATAAAAAGCATATAACTCTTACATAATTTGTGAGAAAATAGGATAGTACAAGCTCAAGTGATGAGAAAGATAATAGTGATGAAGTCTTGGCATATTTGACAAAAAACTTCAAAAAATTCCTAAAATACAAGAAGTCAAAAGGAAAATTTCGGATGGATGAGAAGAAAGAGGATAATTGGCCAATAAAGTATAAGAAGGATAAAATCACTTGCTTTGAGTGAGACAAATCGGGTCACATAGTTGCTGATTGCCCAATGAGGAAATTCAAGGAAAATTCAAGAAGAAGGCAATAAAGGCAACTTGGAGCTATAATGACTAGCTCATCCAAGGAAGAAAGTGAAGAGGGGATAAGAAATCTTGTCTTTATGGCTATTGATGATAATGACCTCTTAAATGAGAGTGATGAAGAAAAGGTACATGATTCCTTTGAATATGATGAATTATTTGAAACATTTAATGAATTGCATGAATTGTATGGTTCACTAAGAAAGAAGTATAAAATACTCAAAAAGGAACATTCATCATTATTATATGCTCATGCATCAATTGTTGAGAAAAATAAAATACATGAAAAAGATATTGTATGCTTAATGGATGAAAATATGAAATTGGGAAAGAGTATTTTGAGCATGCTATCTAGTTCTACTACATGTGATTGCAAATCTATGATGCACGAAAATATTATATTTAACAAGAAGATTGTGGATTTGCATAACATTGTAATGAAAATTAATTTGAGAGAGAAAAAATTTAAAATATTACTTGGTTCCTAAATATGTGTATATGATAAGTCTTAGAGTTTCTATGGCCCCGAGGATCGAATACAAAACATAAAAATACATGTGAATACAACGAGGGAGTTGCGGAATACTCACATCGATCGGTTAAGCGACGCGGCGACGAACAAAAAACTTTATGCTCTCTCCTCCAAGGCTCGGCAGTGAGCAGATTTTGATCTTCAAAAACCGGCAATGGATCATCCTTGAAGCTCCAAGCTTTGTCGTGGTGATTCCAAGCTCATGGGTGGACTTCTCTATCACCTTCGTATGTCTCTCGGAGTGCTAGCTCTTGATGATTTTGCCGCAAAATCATCACACTTTGCTTCCCATTGCTCTCAAAATTTCCCAGAAAAACCAGAACAAAAAACAGCCCAAATGGGCGTGAAGAAGAGAGGAAAAATGGCTCCAATTTTCGTGAACCAAGAGAGAGAGAAATGAAAAATGTGTAGGGTTTTTGGTAATTGATTTTCCAATATCATATACCAAATTTTGGCTTTAAAAAAGTCAAACAATCAAAGCCATAAATGCCAACCACTTCCATCAAGTCACATCACTCAATCAATCAATCAATTTTCACATCACTCAAAGTGACATGATTTGACGCTTGATGTGACTAGCGATTTGATGCTTGATTTGACTTGCGTGCCGCACTGGAATTCAAAATGCGAATGCGCTCGCAACCAATCCTGGGCTCGGGTTCGCTAATTCCAAATTAACGAAGTTTCCGTTGCGACGTAATTAAATGATTATGCCTAGCGAAATCACTATTCACATCGCTAACGAATTAATTCTAAATTAATTCGTTCGCCCGAATTAAAATCTTATTTTAATTCCGCGTCGAAATCCAATTTCGTTTAATATATCCAATATATTAATTTTATCGATTAATTCCAAATTAATCGTTATCTCTCTTTAACTGATATTTTAACCCAGATAAAATATCTCTGCAATTAATCCCAGATTAATTTTCTCTCTCTTATAATAAATCCCAGATTAATTAAAGTGCGAGTCATACGTCATCGGTGAATCTTCGGGAAGCGACCCATGAGATCCCCGGATATGTTGGCAGTAAATACGGTCGTCAGACTATCCGAACACGTAAGTACCTAGTACTACGTTTATACCGATTTACAAGACAAGGTTGGCTTCTAGCAAAGCGCCATGCCTACCCAATTCTCCAGAAATATCCTTATAGGAATATAAGGATCTATATCAGGCGTAGTATACGTAGTATTGCGTATTTCGATCCAGTATCGGATGATCACATGCAAGGCCTGGGGCTGGTACAGTGTCTGCCCCGTACGAAGCATATATCAGATTACGAGCAACTAGTCTCTTTATTATCGGATAATCATGACCAAGTCATATTATCCCGACGGTTGAAACCTTTTTAGAGAATTAGTTCTATATCCCTACGCGATCATCATCTCCATATGACTGGAGTGACACTTCCGTCTTGACATCACACCCAACACACTACGATTCTCAATATACCGAGCAGAGGCGTACATAGAACCAGTTAAAGCCCTGGACGACCACAACCAAAGTATATTGATTGTCGCAAGTACTAGCGGTGCAAGTCTCAGGTTAAGACCAAATACACCTACCCTGATTTCGGACTTCCATAGACACATAGTCATACTACCAATGGAATTCCGAGGGGGTCTATCCAGAGCGAAGCTGTTTCCCGTACCATCGGTAAAACACAACCTCCTATTACACTTACATGAGTATCATATACCCAAATATATGAGAACTATGCCGTTTGTGCCCTCACAACATGCACAAGTGTAATACTAGTCTTTTACGCATTTATCGATGTCCAATCTCGATAATACTCTGACTAGCGATGTTTAATGATTTATCATTCGTGGACTGATACTGTCTCATATCATTCTCAATCCAGGAACAAATCACCGGGACCTCCTATCATTTATATATTTTGGTGATCTAATCACAAATGATAAGAGTGGAATCTCCTTTGTCACATAGTTAATTTGTACAACAACACCATGATCTGTACAAATAGTGACGCTATGGGTCATAATTGTCCTACAATCTCCCACTTGTCCTATAGCCAGTCACTCGAGTGTCCTACACCCGAACTATGTACGGTTCGCTCAAATTGCTGAGGAAAGACTTTCGTCAGCGGATTTGCATGATTATCATCTGATGCGATTTATTCGATCATTATATCCTCACGATGTATGATTCGAACGAATCAGATGACTATCAAAGTATGTTTCTGGATCGTTTATGAGACCATTAATTCTTCAGCCTGTGCTGACGCCTAGCTCAGCTGCTAACAGAATTATATCTAATCTAATTAGATTTTTTAACGACCCAAATGGCTTCTATTACCGCCTCAGCTACATCAATAACCCGCATTTGTTGTTTATACGGTAACAGTATCTTGCTTGGAAGATTTCCAACTCACTGTTCCGTTATTCAAACTGTATAGTACCGTTTGCGACTTATAGTCATTTTTATCGGTTTGGAAACTTGCAGTAGTGAACCCAGTCACATCAAGTTCTCCTTCTCCATAGATTAAGACAACATCCTTAGTTCTCTAAGATACTAAGTATTTTCTTAACATCAATCCAGTGACTATCACTTGGATTGGCCTGTTTTTGAATCCATATGCTCAAAGCGTATGAGACACCAGGTTACGTACATTTTTCAATGTACGAGTTCTCGGAGAGTATTAACAACTTTAAATCTTTCCCTGAAGAACTTTATTCCTAGAATAAAGGTTGTTTCTCCCAAGAATTCCACGGAGAATTTTTCTTATGAAAGCCAAACTTTCACCGATTATTATTTTGGGAATATCATTTCCAAGAAATGACATATTATCATTATTGTATAGGACATTATTGTCAGTGCGCTCCCACTAACCCTCTTATATACACAAGAATCATTTTTGTTTTGAATTAAATCATAAACCATTATGATTACATCAAAACGATAATTCCAAGAACCTATGCTTGCTTCAATCCAAACATGGATCGAATAACCTGCAAACCTTGTTTGCTAGTTTTGGTTACGACAAAACCGTCAGGATGTTGTAAACATCCTCCAAAAGGTTTCCTTTTCAGGAAAGCAATTTTCCCGTAAAGCTGTCATATTTCATAAATGAAACACGCAGCTTTAGCAAGCATTATCCAAATGGATTTACATGGCAACAGGTAAAAGGTTGAATCGCAGTCAACACAATGTTGATAACGATACATTTCCGCTAAAAGCCTAGCTTTATACGTTGGTATGTTTCCATTCATGTATGTCTTCCTTGAAGACTGATGAAGTACCAATAGGCACAATGCCTTGCGGTACATCAACTAGTATCAATACTTGGTTGATATACATGGAATCCATTTCGGACTTCATGGCACTATGCCATGATAGGGGGTCGATACCTTGTATCACTTCCTCATACGTAGTCAGTTGGTGTACCTCAAAAGATTGACATCTTTATGAGGTGAGATCAGAAACCCATACCCCAGGTTGTTTTCTGACTCTCTCCGACTTACATGGTTCTTGTGTATTCGAAGATTATTGGTATAGTTTCATCCTTGATGAACTATATGTGTTCCATTAGGAATCGGTGCCTGTAATAGTATTACTCCGATTTTTATAGAGTTTTACTATCCTCCCACTTACCACTACATATCAGTATTCCTCTTAGGAAAACCGCATGGTGAGAAACAATTAAATTGTTCTCTAGTGAGTTGTGTAAGTACTATAATATGATATCCCTATGATAACCTACAATTAGGCACTTATCTATTTTGGGTTTTAGTTTGGTATCATCCAAACATATGCCTAGCATTCCCAAATTTTCAGGAATGAGAAACCCGGTTTCTTTCCCGTTCATATCTAATATGAATTCTATCAAACAGATTTTATGGAACCTTATTCTAAATAAGTTTTGTACTGTTTATGTTTATTCGTTGAAGGAAATGGTAGCTCATAGCGACTCATGATTAACCTTATAATGTCCAACAAAATTTGATTTATCCGTTCGGACACACCGTCATATTGACGTGTTCCAGGAGGAGTCCTCATTGAAATAATATTATAGTCTTTCAAGTATTTTAGAAATATATTGCTTAAGTATTTTCCATTACGGTCTTACCGTGACGGTTTAATACTTTAGCCGATCTGTTTGTATATTTCGTGTCAAAACTTTAACAGTTTCCGATTTGTGTTTCAAAAGAGACACATAACCATAACGCGATGCCACATCCGTAAGGTCACAAAATATTCATATCCACCTCTAGCCTAGCTAGACATGGGCCCACGTGTTTCACTATGAACTAGGGCTAACATATTGATGGCATTTTCACTTTTATCAAGTAAATAGTGTTTTAGGCATTTTGCCCAATAAACTAGATTCTTAGACTTTATTTGAATATGATCAAATCAGTCCTAATATCCACTCTTCAAAAGTGTGGATATACGATTCTTGTTTTATTGTGTCCCAGGCAACAATGCCACAAATTAGTTTCTTCTGATCAAATCAGTTTGAGTTATTTGTTTGTCATGTTATATATATGAGATTTATTTATATTCAAAATAGAAATTCTGTTATTCACATCTAATGTGTTTATCTCAATATCATCTTTATATAAAGAAACACTTTAGGGTTCTAGAATATAAAGGTTCACCCGCAGCGGGTTATACACTGATATAGAGATAATGTATCTAGTCAAACTAGTTACATTATAACAGTTTCCAAATTTAGGTACACACCCGAATGGTCGTTCCTAAACTTAGGTATCTATGGTTAAAACAGCGACTTTCGTCCCGTTTCCAATCCGCAGATTAATCTCAATGGAAGTCAGTATCCTGCTCAAAGCAGATTCTGAACACCGGTATATATTTATGTATCACACTAAGTATTTAAAATCCAATTTTAATACTAGTAATGAACATATTTATGACAAACATATTTGAAGTCAGAGTCTTGCTCGTTCTTCAATTCCTTCATGTCTGCTTTGTCCAAACGGCAGTCACGCTTCCGCGATCCCGTTTGCCACATTTAGGCAGATATTTTGGGATATGTCCTTTTATCTTCCTAGAAGATTATAATGATTTTTCCTTTTCCATTTTCCATATTCCAGAAGCCTTTGGCCAAGCCTCGGGTTTCTAGAATATCGAAGTAAAGTGTGCCTTGCGCTACTTGTCATATTGAAAAATTTGACTTTGTCTCCTTGAGAATAGTCATTAACTCTCCAAAGGTTATTATTGCAATGTAGAACTTCTAAGATCTAAGGATAGATTCTTTGAAGATCCTTCAATTTTATTATCATTCTTTAAGGATCTAATCCTTAGTTCTGATAAAGAAATTAAGGCAGTTAAGTTATCATTACATAAATCTTCCAAAGATTATGCTCTATTATTTTCTTAACTCCGGGTTTAGGCCTAATATGTTATTTTATCAAATAAAGTAACTTATTACTTTCCAGGACCATCTTGAAATTATTCCCAATTTGAAAATTTAAACCATTTAAATACATTTTCCCTAGGATTATGTTTTAAATGTCAATCTTTCAATTTTATCTTGATTCTAATAGTCCAACTATTTAATCAACGATTTCAGGTACTTTTAAATATAACGATTATTATAGTCCAACTATATTAATCAACTATAGTTTAATTAAATCAAATATATTGATTACTATAATCTAATTATATAATCAACTATAAATGAATTAGTTTAAATACAGTCCAACTGTTTATTAAAACAACGTTTAAATATTAGTCCAACTAACATTTAATTTATTTGACGAATGATATTTATTTGAGCGCTTATGGCAAGTAAATAAACGAATATTGCAAATTCAATTCTTGCCTCCCACTTTTTTCGGCGAGCCTCTAACCCTCTGTCGAGTACTCGGGAAACCGTGTTTCCTAGTGGGCTAGGATCCCGTTAAATATCACACAATCTTGACTTTGGCCAACAAATTGTATGATAATTAACTAGGTAGATCTCTAAGATCAATTGGATCCAATCCAATTCCTAGATCCAGTAGGGGGACATCCAAGTCTGAAACATATATCTTATATATGCCAATATATCCAATATATTACCTAACCTTTTTCCTCTGAATCAACTAAGCCTTGGCTTTGGCACAACAAACTTAGTGATCCCAGTTAAGCGCGACCCATTGACCATGGAAAGCTTTGTAATCAATGTCGATGGACAAGAAATGGTCTTGACTTTGGCCAACAAACCACAACTTGGACAAGACACTGATATGGAACAAAGCTCTCGTGATTCAAACACATCATCGACGGACAAAGGCCTTGACTTTGGCCAACAAGTCAATGCCAGTCTCGGATCTTGAGTAAGACCCACTCAATGGAAGGAAAAATAATTAATATTTGTGAGGGTTTTTCGAGTGCAAATTGGCAACTAATTTATTGTCTTTGTTAAGGTCTCATCATCATACACCCTTAAACATGCATTCTAAACACATAATAAAGCACGTATAGTAAAATAATAATGATATGCGGATGGATACTTTACACATTGATTCTAGATCAAATCTCTTTATTTCCTCTCTCCCGCTAGCACATGTATTGCTTCTACCTGTTACACTACACTTCTAAAGAAACCTCATTTACATTGAGGGGAATAGGTGAGAAGAGAATACAAAGAATAATGAGGTAATAAGGCTGGACACGCAGGTCCAATTAATAAATCAAATTTATTACAACAATTTCTAAAATTGCCCCACCCATCTAATATCCATCTGATATACATTATTCATGCATCGCAACCATGTATTCACACAAGCATGTTATCAATCAATCTAATCAAAATAATTAATCTGATAATTAGGATCATCAAATTTTCAAACAACGATTTGATTTTGCTCGAGTCAAACTCGTTTTGCGAATAAGTACTTAAAGTACGAATTCTGGAATTAAATTAAACTAAAAAATTAAACCCAATTCAATTTGTATTTAATACTAATTCGCTATTTAATTCCAAATTAAATACTACACTTTATTTAATAAACATTTACGATTTAAATTCCAAATTTAATCGTTACGGGTCTCAAAGCCCGATTAACGTCCAACGTTAATTTAATTAAAGTCCAATGGGCTTTTAATTAATTTCTTAAGGCGTTGAATTTTGGTCAACTCGGGTCAAACCCAATAACCAAAGTCCAATCCGGGAATAACCCCATAAGCCCAGAAATCAATTTAGGCCCATTAGGCCCAATTAAACTTTAAAGGTCCATTAGTCGCATTTGGGCTTTATGGATGCGGTTTTGGGCCCAATTGGATCCAACCAATTTAGCCTAAACCCAACTTAGTACAACCAAGCCCAATAAGCCCAATAACAACTTTAAAAGCCCAATTTCTAAAATAGGCCCAAATAATTAAATTACAAAATTCCAAATTCTCAATTTAATTACACAAAGTGTATAACACAATTAATCACCCAAATCAATATTTCCAAAACACTAGATTAGCCTAATTAATCATGCTTATCATCATTAAATCATGTCCAACACAATTTAACAAAAAATCAAACCCATTCATGCTTATAAGCTCTCGGTAATATTGGGTAATTTGTGTCCGATTCGGTTTCAATCCAATTAAATCCACAATCGACATAAAAACAACATTTCCCAATCGTTTCAAGTCATCCAATGATCAACGAAACAAAAAATACCAAGAATTAGGGCATAAGGTACAATCGGCCAAGCCATGTATTTTGGGGAAAAATGTTCCAAACACAATTTCTTGAAATTGATCAAATAAAACTTCAATTAAAACACATTTAAGCATATTCATTCATCCAATTTCATAAATTCATGCTCAAAATCAATTTACCCAATTTTAAGCCCAAAATCAAATTTCATGCTTTTACTCACTCTGATACCACTTGTTGGAGTTTCTACGGCCCCGAGGATCGAATACAAAGCATACAAATACATGTGAATACAAAGAGGGAGTTGTGGAATACTCACATCGATCGGTTGAGCGACACGGCGACAAACAAAAAAGTTTATGCCCTCTCCTCCAAGGCTCGACAGTGAGCAGTTTTTTATCTTCAAAAATCGGCAATGGATCATCCTTAAAGCTCCAAGCTTTTTCGTGATGATTCCAAGCTCATGGGTGGACTTCTCTATCACCTTCGCATGCCTCTCGGAGTGCTAGCTCTTGATGATTTTGCCACAAAATCATCACACTTTGCTTCCCATTGCTCTCGGAATTTCCCAGAAAAACCAGAACAAAAACAGCCCAAATGGGCGTGAAGAAGAGAGGAAAAATGGCTCCAATTTTCGTGAACCAAGAGAGAGAGAAATGAAAAATGCGTAATGGTTTTTGGTAATTGATTTTCCAATATCATATACCAAATTTTAGCTTTAAAAAAGTCAAACAATCAAAGCCATAAATGCCAACCACTTCCATCAAGTCACATCACTCAATCAATCAATCACTTTTCACATCACTCAAAGTGACATGATTTGACGTTTGATGTGACTAGCGATTTGATGCTTGATTTGACTTGCGTGCCGCACTCGAATTCGAAATGCGAATGCGCTCGCAAACAATCCCGGGCTCGGGTTGCTAATTCCAAAAATAACGAAGTTTCCATTGCGACGTAATTAAATGATTATGCCTAGCGAAATCACTATTCATGTCGCTAACGAATTAATTCTAATTAATTTGTTCGCCCGAATTAAAATCTGATTTTAATTTCGTGTCGAAATCCAATTTCGTTTAATATATCGAATATATTAATTTTAATGATTAATTCCAAATTAATCATTCTCTCTCTTTAACTGATATTTTATCCCAAATAAAATATCTCCGCAATTAATCCCAGATTAATTTTCTCTCTCTTCTAATTAATCCCAGATTAATTAAAGTGCGAGTCATACGTCATCGGTGAATCTTCGGGAAGCGACCCATGAGATCCCCAGATATGTTGGCAGTAAATACGGTCGTCGGACTATCCGAACAGGTAAGTACATAGTACTACGTTTATACCGATTTACAAGACAAGGTTGGCTTTTAGCAAAGCGCCATGCCTACCCAATTCTCCAGAAATATCCTTACAGGAATATAAGGATCTATATCAGGCGTAGTAGACAGAGTATTGCGTATTTCGATCCAATATCGGATGATCACATGCAAGGTCTGGGGCTGGTACAGTGTCTGCCCCGTACGAAGCATATATCGGATTACGAGCAACTAGTCTCTTTATTATCGGATAATCATGACCAAGTCATATTATCCTGACGGTTGCAACCTTTTTAGAGAATTAGTTCTGTATCCCTACGCGATCATCATCTCCATATGACTGGAGTGACACTTCCGTCTTGACATCACACCCAACACACTACGATTCTCAATATACCTAGCAGAGGCGTACACAGAACCGGTTAAAGCCCTGGACGACCACAACCAAAGTATATTGATTGTCGCAAGTATTAGCGGTGCAAGTCTCAGGTTAAGACCAAATACACCTACCCTGATTTCGGACTTCCATAGACACATAGTCATACTACCAATGGAATTCCGAGGGGGTCTATCTAGAGCGAAGCTGTTTCCCGTACCATCGGTAAAACACAACCTCCTATTACACTTACATGAGTATCCTATACCCAAATATATGAGAAATATGTCGTTTTTGCCCTCACAACGCGCACAAGTGTAACACTAGTCTTTTACGCATTTATCGATGTCCAATCTCGATAATACTCTGACTAGGTATGTTTAATGATTTATCCTTCATGGACTGATATTGTCTCATATCATTCTCAATCTAGGAACAAATCACAGGGACCTCCTATCATTTATATATTTTGGTGATCTAATCACAAATGATAAGAGTGCAATCTCCTTTGTCACAAAGTTAATTTGTACAACGACACCATGATCTGTACAAATAGTGATGCTATGGGTCATAATTGTCAAACAATAAGGGCAGATTAAACCTTACATTAAACAAAAGTTCTCGAAAAAATATTTTGTAAGGGCATCCACCTCATCATATACACATATTACTAGTTATGTAAATGTCACATGTCATGCATGCAATAGAAAATGACATAAGATATATGATTGCATGAACAGGAAGAAAAATATGACTGTTATATGGGTTCCAACAGAAACTGGGACTAACCTCAAGGACCCAAAAAAGTTTGGGTACCAAAAAACTTGTGAATTTCCTTGAATAGCTGAAGAAGATGAAAAATAAGGAAAATGGTTACTCAATAAAAGTTTCAATTTTAATGGAGAACTACTCAAATTATCTTCTCTCACTAGTTTTAATAATGGTGGATTTGTCATTTGATGACATCGGTAAAGGTAAAATCCATGCCTATGAAAATATTGGTACCGTTTCATCCACTTTATTTGAAAATGCTTCAATTGTTGCTATGAATTGGATATAATTGCAAATCATGCTATTGATTGGGCATTTTGAGCTAAATTATATGAACTTATGCATAAATCATCTTATTTGATCTTAATTGTTAGTTTTGAGTGATTATGGATCTCATTGAGTTAATCAATAACTTGTGTGAATTATTAAAGTTGCTCAAAAATTGAAAATTGAGGCAAAATTATAATATTCGCCTACATTTCTTACTTTAATTGTATTTTAAATCACAAATGGTATCTCATTGGATTTATTACATATTTGATACATTTGTGATCCTTTTGGATTATTTGCATCGTATATACCTTGCCATTGATCATCTTTAGTTGCTAATGAAATGCATGGATGAATATTTATGCATGAACATTGGATTTTATGGAAAAATAGGAGAAACTTGCATGTTGGTTTATATCTCTTTGTGTATTATCTTTGCTTCTCTACTCTTTTTCGTAATGGAAAATAAGAATATATTCATAGATGAGATAAAACTTGTGAAACTTGTACGACATCGACCCTTGCGTTGAGGGGGAGCAATTGTGTGCTAATGCATTCTTCTAAGTGTTTACAGAGCAATCACATATTGAGAGGGAGATCACATGTTGAGGGGAAACTATATTGACGACAAGTTTCGGACTCTCAAAGCTCACAAGTTTTAAAGGTTGTCATTATCAAAGTGGGGAGAGTGTAAGCGCCATTGCACTTGATGAAGGATTTTGATGATGCAACACTCGCGACTTAGACGCAATCGCAAAGCTATACAAAAAGATGTCAGATGTGAAGACTAAAGCTCAAATGAAGAAATCAAGTGAAGTCTTATAGCTTATGACTCTCAATGTAAGCGAGTTTTTAATCAAGCATTCTAAGCTCATAAGACTCATACACATTCATATAGATGCATTAGAGTCATGTGCATATTATTGTAAACTTCAAATCTTGAGTTTTATGCACTGGAACCGGTTTACCGGTCATTGTTACCAACATACCGATCTCTTTATTTTGAAAATACCTTTACTAGAACCGAGTCAGACCTCACAGGTCATCATACCGGTCTACCTGAACTTTGAACCTGTTACTGGAACCGGTCATAACCATATTGATCTACATACCAGTTAGTAATCTGATCAGGCTTGCGTTTACCAGTATTCAACGGTCATAATTTTATAGCCGTTTGAATTTACAGACCGGTATACCGATCCCTGACACCGGCATGCCAGTCTCTGCACTGAAACAAAGCATGTTTTACTTTTCATTGTAAATTGAGACCAAAATTCATTTTTTCTAAGTTTTGATAAGTTCTAACACCTTCCAATATTTTATTCAAAGAAAAAATAAAAAGAGAAACAAACCTTATTAATCATTCACTCTCTTCATCTTGAAAAGCTCATAAACTACATCATCATCATCATTTAATGAGCTTCGATTTACTTAAGTGCATGAGTTTTAGTTCTTACATGAAACACACTCACACTTAAATCTTCTTTATATTTTGTGAGTACCAATGTCTTGTTGTGTAAAACTTTTTATTATCAAATAATTGAGGTTATGGAAATCCTTATAGAGTAGGAATACTCAAAATGGTGAAATTGTGTAAAAGGTTTAAGAGAAGCCTTGTGGGAAAATCTCTTGATTGTAAAGGTTAAGAGGAGTCTTTAATCAAATACCTCTATCGTAATAGTTTGGGAGTGAGTCGTGAAAAACTCTTGGTGTAAAGTGTGGATTCACTTTTACATAATGGAAAGCTTCAAGTGTGGATTCACTTTTACATAATGAAAAACTCTTGGTGTAAAGTGTAGATTCACTTAACTCATGATTAAGCCATGATGATCAGGGTGTTACAATAATATTCTCCCGAACCAAAGTTACATAGTTATTTTGCCGAGTTCCTTTGAGAGAATTGAATGTTTGCGATAATTGCCAGTGTGGCATAAGTTTACTTGTATGAATTCAGAATGAAGTTTTTATTCTATTGGGGTTCAGCTTTTTCTTCACAAATATAATTTTAAGATAAATTGATAAGAATGATATTATTAATTCAAAATATGGTTGTGTCAAATTTAATGGGGAAATTGGGGTGTAAAAAGAAAATTTATTAGAGGCATCATGACTATTAGAAAAATATTCCTAAAAACGACTAAAAGATTTTTCTGTTAAATGTTACTTTCTTAAATATATTACTATATATCAATATTAAGTCAAATATTATGCGGTTGAAAGATATTTTACACATTTAAAAGATTAAGTCTTATGCCAAAATTACCCTTAGTTTTAGCCCTTTTGGTTGCGCAGAAACATCAAAACAGAAGCAAGCTGAAAAATGCAGGAACGGAACCGACTGTATTTAGGGTTGCCTGAAGCAATTTTGTCCAAATGAATACGATTTTGTAGCTTTCATACACGGCATTTACAATTAATGTCACCAGTGACTCAGTGGAAGTGATCTTCTTCTAGTGAGTGAATTCTTTGAACTGCACAAAGTTTTTATTTTAATTTTTGACAATGCATAGATTTGGCTAGTACTAGCACAAGTGTTATCAATAAGTAATAGGTCCGTAGCCATAGGCACCACTCAATTAGATGTGTTTTCGAGTTTGGTTTTATTCAGAATGGAAGGTTATTTCCCATTAACATTAATTTATTCTCAACTACAGAGAGACTAGTTAGGCTTAAACAACCGAAAGAATGCTCGTTCACGGTGTCATATCTCATAAACTCATGTGGCTTGTCTCCGGAAATTGCAGAATCTGTGGCTAAAAGGGTAAAGCTTCAATTTTCTGAACAACCAGATTTTTTACTTACATTTTAAAAAAATCGTGGGTTCACCGATTCCCGAATTGCCAACTTGTTAGGCTGCATCCTAGTTTACTATTAGCCAATCTTGAGAGGATGTCTTGCCTAAAATTGAGTTTCTCAAATCTATTGGGGTCACTGATGCGAAACTTGCTGACCTTTGCTTATCAATCCCGGCAATTTTGGGTCAAAGCTTGGACCCCATACTTATTCCCAAATATGAATTTCTAAAAAGTGTGCTTCTATCTGACGAAAATATTATAAAAGTTTTTAGGAAAAGAACGCGGATCTTTAATTATGATTTGCACGAGACTGTGTCTCCGAATGTTGTAGTCTTGAGAGAACTTGGAATGCCCGAGTCCCATATCATAATTATTTTAACATGTTATTCCCCTGTTGTCCTTCAAAGACATTATAAGTTTGACAAAAATTTCTAAGAAGGTCATAAAGCTGGGTTTTGAACCTCGAAGGTGTGGGTTTATCCGCGCAATGCAGGTATTTGTTTCAATTACTCAACCAACTCTTGAAGGAAAATTAGATTTTTTTTTTAAGAAATGAGGTTGGTCTGATGAGGACATTGTTGGGATTTGTATGCCCGACAAGTAAATATGTTCGAAACATGATTGATTAATAAATTTGTGATTCTATTTTATTTCATGTATGCATTTTGATTTGCTTTATAAAATTCATGAAAATTCCGTGATTATTTATGTAGCTTTAAATTAAACATATATGTGTATGTAAAATGTTACATGCATATATGCATGGATAAAATTTAAAGAGTAATAATCAAAATTTGTCCATGACTATGATTTGAAGTTGGAAATCTTCACATCCAAAGTCATAAATACAGTTCATTCCATTATGAATGGTATAGTTATATCCAGACTATATTATGTAGAGACATAAAAATGAATGTGTTTTATATAATAAGATTATATAGGACAGGACCAGATAAAATTGAAAAGTTCTAATAATTTCCGTTAAATAAAGAACATCAATTTTATCATAATGATGGTCATATATGTGATGATCTTAATTCATTATATTTATCAGACTCCTATATCATATTAATTTGTTCTTTAATTTACTCGGTATAGTTTTGTATTTATTACATTTCGTAAACCTTGTATTTTGGGAATGAGTTGAATGAATAGTTGGGAATGCTAACCTGATATAATGAAATCCGTTCATAAGATTCCCTTGTTTGTTGGTTCAGGACCTGAACGATTAGCGCGCAAATTCATAAAAGTTATGAATTAATTGTTCACTTGAGAACTAATGGAAGTCAAGGATAAAGATGTAATTGGAGAGGTTAACGGATTTTTTATACCTAGCTCCTTTACGAATCTGTTATGGAGAATCACTACATAGGTAATGACTATATCAATGGACGAAGACTTTGAGTAATTAATTCTATAATTTTGAGAGTGCAATTCTGGGTATTTAGTGGAGTTACCCCAGAATTAATAATTTCATTTGATTAATAAAAGAGTTTATAATTAATCGACGGAATTATTGGAACTTAGAATTATAGGTCCATCGGTCCTCTCGTCGTCTTCTATCACTGTTCGAACGATTATAATTGCGAAGAAAAATAGTTGAGAATTATTTAAAATAATTATGAATTATTTTACACTCTAATTATTCCATATAGTTCATGTTTGGAAATAATGACAAATGTTGTCTTAATATATTTATTAATAGATATTGTATCTATTTATTAATTTATGAAAATTAATATTTAATTAATTTGATTAATTAAATTTTAATTTAATAAGATAATATTTCAAAAGTTGAAATTTTGAAAATTATTTTTTAATGAATTATCTTTGATAAATTATGGGATAAATATTAAAGAATTTTATTTTGATTTTTTTTGAAAATCAAAATCAATAAAATCCTTAATGGATTTACTTGAGATTTTTATATATAAATCAAAAGAGATCCTAAAGGAAAAAGGATTGATCCATGAGATAAGAATTCTATTTTGATTAAAAGGTTGATTAAAAATAGAAATCAAAAAAACAAATAACACACAAATAAAATCGTGTGCTGTAAAAAGAGAATAAAGGAAAATGGTTTTCTTTTATTTTTCTTAAGTTTGATTTTGAGAAAATCAAAAGGAAACAGTATTCAGGATTCGTCTCATGTGCTGAGTACACGGATTCTTAACATATTAGGTGTTCTTCGTAATTATTTTCACGCCCACACGTGCCGTTGGAGGTGAGGAGATAGACGAGGAAGATCGTGGTTCAAAGAATCGATTTACAAAGATATTCATATCTGCAGGTATATTTCTTAATTGAGTTCTAAATATTTATATGTTATTAATATACCAGAAAAATACGGATCCGGTTTTGATTGTTCATGTATGAAAAATTAATATTTTTTTGTTACAAAATTCTCGATTTCCGCTGCGCATGAACTCTGAAAACCAACAAATGGTATCATGAGCGGTCGTATTTATTCTAGTGTATTAATAAGAATGATTTATTGTAAATCATTTTAATATGTATGTAAAAGAGTAGGCTATGCATTTTTATGAATTATCATGTGATGGTGAATGTATGGATATTAATCGTTAATTGTATGGTTGACCTTGGGTTAGGATTTTAATTTTTTGTTTTATATATTGGATATGTAAACCCAAAATTAAATGGGTATTTCTTTTTGTAATTGTTATTTTTTTGTAATTGTTCGAGATCAAGATCAAGCCAAATAGACGATGCACGGACGGACGTTTTTATATTTCCAGAATATATATTTTTTTTCCTGCACAGTGCAGACTGCTGCACAAGCAGCAGCCACGGTGCTGCACATATGTGCAGCAGCGTGGGCTGCTGCTAGGCAGCAGCCTCATTGCTGCACATATGCAGAAGGAAAGGGGCTGCTGCCCAGCCGCACAGTGCGGGAAGAAAAAAAAAATTAAAAAAAATAAATAAATATTTGGTGAAAGTCACCTGGAAATATAATTATATTTTTTTCCAGATTTGAGATTAATGTAATTTTATTTTTTGTTATTTGTAATTTTAGAAATACCCAAATTGTCAACCCGGTTAATATCCAATTTATTTATTTTGTGTGAATTATAAAATATTTATTCTCATGCATATTTTAAATGACATATAGAATTAGCACAATGCCTACTCTTGCATTATAACATGCCATACATACATGTGCATTTTCATAAATTTATTTATGATTGTAAATAGTTTATAATTTGATTAAAAACTATTTTAGAATTTTATCGATTAATCGATTAAATAAAATTTGTGAATTAATTTTAAATCGTTAAAATTAGTAATGTCACAAAATTTAGTTCTAAGTATTTATAGTAAATTATTTATCATGAATAACTTAGATGTTTCATAATAAATTTAAGTTTTATTAGTAAAGCGGGTAATTTTATTATGAAACAATTATATTGGTAATCAAAGACCTTTAATATTGATTTCATGGTCTTTTTCCACTAAGTTTTCAAAACATTAGATGTTTTACATATTAAATCACTAAACTTAAAATAATGAGTGGGAGCGGGTAATTTGTCAAAACATCCTTTGGTCTCCACCGTTAGTGCAACATCGTGAAATCTAAGTGGGGCTTCGTGATGACTTTAGTTTCATCCTCCCTAAGGAAAGTGTTTGCTTAGGTTAATATCAAGGTTGTACTTCTTATGATATGATTTATAAAATGTATTTCATAATTAACTTACCCTAAGGTGGTTATTATGAGTTAAATTTTTAGGATCCAAAACGGTGGGTTACACTCATATAAATATAGTTAAAAGTGTTAATTATATTTAGACCAAAAATCGGTTATTAATAATTTTTGAAAATATGAGATATTTTGAAAAAATTTATTAATTGAGATTGTCTCTATTTTAATAAGGTGTTATGATCGACCCTAAGGCAACATAATATGCTTATTACATTTTCCGAGGCTATAGTAGTGCATATATATTTTAGTGTTTTGCATATGCATCATGCATCATGATTACTATGCCGAATTTATTTTGAATTTTATGCATGGAATAATTTATAATATTTTTTTTAATGATTTCAGAAATATGTCAAATCCAATCATATCAATGCTTGCTACTGAAAAATTAACTGGTGATAACTTTTCTAAGTGGAAGTATGACATGAATATAATACTTGTGCTGGATAACCTGAAGTTTGTCCTGATAGAGGAATGTCCTCCCAAACCTGCTGAAAATGCAAACAAAAACATTATAGATGCCTATGAGAATTGGGTTCGAGGAAATGACAAGGCTCGTTGTTATTTACTTGCCACTATGTCCAATGTGCTTAAAGAAAAGTTCGAAAAGACAGAGACTGCTTATGAGATAATGGAGTCTCTACAGGGCATGTTTGGCAAACCCTCTGATCAAGCCAAACATGAAGCATTCAGGAAAGTCTTGAACTGCAAAATGGAAGCTGGAACCCGTGTTCGTGAACATGTGCTAATGATGATTAGTATGATTCATGAAGCTGAAATCAATAGTGCAACTATAGATGAAGGCATAAAAGTGGACTTAATTTTGGAAAGTCTTAGCCCACAATTTCTCCAGTTCAAAAGATATTACTTTATGAGTAACTTGAGTTATACTATGACTCAATTACTTATCGAACTCACAACTTTTGAGTCTTTTTCTGTGGAGAACAAGGTAAAAGCAAATGTTGTTGAACCTTCTACCTCTAATTCTTCTTTAAAGAAGAGAAAGAGAAATAATAATAAAGGTAAGAGTTCAGGAACTGAGAAAACAGCGGGAAGCAGCAACAAAAGAAACAAGCCAAACAATAATCAAGGTAAATCAGATTTACTTGTTACTGAATCTTGTTTAGTTGAAAATGATTTATCACCCTGGATAATAGATTCAGGAGCAACAAATCATATTTGTTGTTTCTTACAGAATCTTGATTCTTACACAAGACTGTTGGAGTTTCTATAGGTCCCAAGAATCATCCAAATCAAGCATAAAAACTCATGAACACATCAAGGAATAATGGCAGAAACATATACTCACAATGATTGGTTTGAGATGCAAAGAACAACACCATTTTCTTCCTCCATGGAGCTCGGTTTTGGCCATTTGGAACTGCTGTTGGGCGCATTTTTGGGCTGTGAAAATCCTCCATTTTCGGCCATTGAAGACCTCCATTAAAGCTCCAAGCTTTGAGATTCCAAGCTCATAAAATCACTTCCCTATCACCTTTGTATTCCTCCATGAGTGTGCTAGCACTAAGATCTTGCAACAAGATCATTAGCTTCTCCATTTTTGTGTGAAAAACCAGAAACAAATGGAAGAGAATCGGTCACCATGACCGTGAGAAGAGAGAAGAAGGTTTTTGGCTCCAAAAGCCTTAAAACCGTATGTCATTACAATAGTGAGAGAGAAAAGCTTTTACATTTTATTTTATATATTTACCAAGTAAATAATAAATAAAACATATAACACTTTTAATACAAAAGTCAAAAAGCAAGAAATAAATAATGTTATATTTCATTTCAAGCTTTTAAAAGCTTTTCATCAACTCAAATCAACTATTCACATCAAATCCATCCACTTTAATAAAGTGACAACATGTCATGTCACATCACTCAAAGTGACAAGTGACTTGACGATTGATGCGACTAGCGATTTGACGCTTGATGTGACTTGCGTGCCGCACTCGAATTCGAAATGCGAATGCGCTCGCAATCACTCTCGGGCTCGGGTTCGTTAATTCCAAATTAACGAATTTTCCGTCGCGCGTCGTAATTAAATGATTACGCCTAGCGAATTCACTATTCACGTCGCTAACGAATTAATTCTAAATTAATTCGTTCGCCCGAATTAAAATCTAATTTCAATTCCGCGTCGAAATCTAATTTCGTTATAATATATTGAATATATTAATTTATCGATTAATTCCAAATTAATAGTTCTCTCTCTTTAACGATATTTTATCCGAGATAAAATATCTCCGTAATTAATCCCAGATTAATTTTCTCTCTCATCGAATTAATCCCAGATTAATTAAAGTGCGAGTCATACGTCATCGGTGAATCTTCAGGAACCGACCCATGAGATCTCCGGATATGTTGGCAGTAAATACGGTCGTCGGACTATCCGAACATGTAAGTATCTCGTACTACGTTTATACCGATTTACAAGACAAGGTTGGCTTCTAGCAAAGCGCCATGCCTACCCAATTCTCCAGAAATATTCTTACAGGAATATATAGATCTGTACCAGGCGTAGTATACAAAGTATTGTGTATATCGGCCCAGTATCGGATAGTCACGTGCTAGGGCTGGGGCTGGATAAGTGTTGCCCCGTCCGAAGCACATGTCGGATGTCTGGTAACTAGTCTCTATAATCGGATATGCATGACCTAGTCATAATATCCCGATGGTTGCGCAACACTTAAGAGTACTAATACCGTATCCTACGTGACATCATCTCCACTATGACTGGAGTGATACTTCCGTCTTGACATCACACCCAATACTCTACGACTTTCTGATAAACCCAGAAGTGGTGTACGCAGAACCGGTTAAAGCCCTGTACCACCAAGACCAAAGTCTACCGATTGTCGCAAGTATTAGCGATGTAAGTCTCAGGTTAAGACCATACACACCTACCCTGATTTCGGCCTCCCATAGACACATAGTCATAATACCAATGGGATTCCGAGGGGTCTATCCAGAGCGAAGCTGTTTCCCGTACTATCGGTGAAACACAACCTCCTATCGCACTTGCATAAGTATCCTATACTTAAATATATGAGAACTATGTCGTTGTGCCCTCACAACGCGCACAAGTGCAATACTAGCCTATTCCGCATTGTCGATGTCCTGTCTCGATAATACTACGACTAGGGATATTTAATGATTAATCCTTCGTGGACTGATACTGTCTCATATCATTCTCTGTCCAGGAACAAATCATAGGGACCTCTAATCATTTATATATCTAGGTGATCTAATCACAAATGATAAGAGTGCAATCTCCTTTGTCACATAGATAATTTGTACAACAACACCGTGATCTGTACAAATAGTGACGCTATGGGTCATAATTATCCAACAATCTCCCACTTGGCCTATAGCCAGTCACTCGAGTGTCTAACACCCGAACTATGTACAGTTGGCTCAAACTGCTGGGAAAAGGTTTTCGTTAGCGGATTTGTATGAATATCATCTTGATGCGATTTATTCAATCATCACATCGCCACGATGTATGATCCGAACGAATCAGATGAATATCGAAGTATGTATCTGGATCGTTGATGAGACAATTAATTCTTTAGCATGTGCTGACGCCTAGCTCAGCTGCTAACAGAACTATATCTAATCCAATTAGATATTATCGACCCCAGAAGACTTCTATTGCTGCCTCAGCTGCAGCATTAATCCGTATTTGTTGTTTATTCGGTAACAGTATCTTGCTTGGAAGATTCCAGTTCACTGTACTTTTTTCTACATTTTTATTATACCGTTGTTACGACTCATAGTCGTTATCATGAAAGCCAAGCTTTCACCGATTATTTTATGGGAATATCATTTCCAAGAAATGACGTATTATCATTATTTTATAAGACAGCCACTGTCAGTGCGCTCCCACTAACCTCCTACTATTTACACAAGAATCATTTTCGTTTTGAATTAAATCATAAATCATTATGATTACATCAAAACGATAATTCCAAGAACTCATGCTCGCATCAGCAAGCATTATCCAAATGGATTTACCATGGCAATAGGTAAAAGGTTGAATCGTAATCAACACAATGTTGATAACGATACGTTTTCGTTAAAGCCTAGCTTTATACGTTGGTATGTTGCCATCCATGTACGTCTTCCTTGAAGACCTTTAAGTACCATTAGGCACAATGCCTTGTGGTACATCAACTAGTATCCAAACTGGTTGATATACATGGAATCAATTTCGGATTATATGGCACTTTACCATAATAAGGGAGTCGATACCTTGTATCACTTCCTCTATACGTAGCCAGTTGGTATTCCTCAATAAGATAAACATCTTTATGAGGTGAGATCAGAAACCCATACCCCAGGTTGTTTTCTGACTCTCTCCGACTTACGCGGTTCTTGTGTATTCGAAGATTAATAGTAATAGTTTCATCCTTGATGAACCATTTGTGTTCCACTAGGATTCAGTGCCTTGAATAGTATCACTCCGATTTTCATCGAGTTATACTATCCTCCCACTTACCACTGCATATCGGTATTCCTCTTAGGAAAACCGCATGGTGAGCAACAATCTAATTGTTCTCTTGTGAGGTGTTTAAGTACAATACTTATGGTATCCCTAGGATGACCTATATTTGGCACTTATCCTATTTGGGATCTAGTTTGGTATCATCCAAACATATGCCAAGCATACCCAAATGGTCAGGAATGAGAAACCCGGTTTTTTTCCCGTTCATATCTAATATGATATCTGTCAAACAGATTATTATGGAACCTTATTCAAAATAAGTTCTTGCACTGTTTAAAGCTTATCCGTTGAAGGAAATGGTAGCTCAGAGCGACTCGTGATTAACCTTATTATGTCTAACAAAATTCGGTTAATCTTGTTCGGACACAGCGTCAAACTGACGTGTTCCGGGAGGAGTCCTTATTGAAAGAATATTATACTCTTTCAAGTATACGAGAAACTTATTGCTTAAGTATTTTCCATTACGGTCTTACCGTGACGGTTTAATACTTTAGCTGATCTGTTTGTCTATTTTGTGTCGAAACTGTGAAAGTTTCCGATTTGTGTTCTTCAAAAGAAACACATAACCATACGCGATGCCACATCCGTACAGGTCAAGAAATATTCATATCCATATCTAGCCTAGCTAGACATGGGCCCACTTGTTTCACTATGAAGTAGGGCTAACAGATCGGTGGGATTTACACTTTTACCAAGTAAATAGTGTTTTAGGCACTTTGCCCAAATAGACTAGATTCGTAGACTTTATTTGAATGAAATCAAATCAGTCCTGGTACCCACTCTTCAAAAGTGCGGATATACGATTCTTGTTTAATAGTGTCCATGACAACTATGCCACAATTAAGCTTCTTAATTGATCAAATCAATTTGAGCTATTTATTTATCATGTTATGTATTTGAGATATTATTTATATTCAAAATATAAATGCTGTTATTCACATCTAATGTGTTTATCTCAATATCATCTTTATATAATAAAACACTTTAGTGTTCTAGAATATAAAGGTACACCCGTAGTGGGTTATACGCGATATAGAGATAATGTTTCTAGTCAAACTAGTTACATTATAACAGTTTCTAAATTTAAGTATTAACCCGAAGGCAGTTCCTAAATTCAGATATCTACGGTTAAAACAACGACTATCGTCCCGTTTACTATTCGCAGATAAATCTCAGTTGAAATCAGTATCCTGTTCAAAACAGATTCTAAACAACAGTACATATTTATGTATCACTCTAAGTATTTAAAATCCAATTTCAATACTAGTTGTGAACATAATTACGACAAACATATTTGAAGTAAGAGCCTTGCTCGTCTTCAATTCCTTCTTAGGATATATCATTTTATCTTCCCAAAAGATTATAATGATTTTGTCTTTGCCATTTTCAATATTCCAGTAGCCTTTGGCCAAGCCTCGGGTTCTAGAATATCGAAGTAAGGTGTGTCTTGCACAACTTGCCTAATTGCAAAGTTTGACTTTGTCTCCTTGAGAATAGTCATTAATTCTCCAAGAATTATTTATTGCAATTTTAGTACTTTCTAAAATCAAAGTATAATGGATTAAGCACTATAATTATCATTATATGAATATTCCAAATTTCATATTCCACTTATTTGCTTAACTCCGGGCTTTAGGCATAATTCATTATTTTATCAAATAAAATAACTTATTAATTTCCAAGACCATCTTGAAATTATTCCCAATTTGAAAATTAAAGTCGTTTAAATACATTTTCACCCATGATTATGTTTTAAACACTAATCTTTCATTTTTTATCTTGATTCTAATAGTCCAACTATTTAATCAACGATTTTTGGTACTATTTATTATAATGATTATAATAGTCCAACTATATAATCAAATATAATCCAAATTAATTAACCTCAATTACATTGATTACTATAATCCAATTATAAAATCAACTGTAAACTGAAATTAATTAATTCAAATATATTGATTAATATAATCCAATTATATATAATCAACTATAATACAGTCCAACTGTTAATTAAAAACAACAATTTAAATATTAGTCCAACTAACATTTAATTAACGACGAAATAATTTGAATGAGCGCGTTTGGCGAGTAATTGAACGAGTATTGCAAATTCAATTCTTGCCTCCCACTATTTTTCGGCGAGCCTCTAACCCTCTGTCGAGTACTCGGGAAACCGTGTTCCTAGTGGGCTAGGATCCCGTTAAATATCACACAATCTTGACTTTGGCCAACAAATTGTATGATAATTAACTAGGTAGATCTCGAAGATCAATTGGATCGTATCCAATTCCTAGATCCAGTAGGCGGATATCCAAATCCTAAACATATATCTTATATATGCCAATACATCCAATGTATTACCTAACCTTTTTCCTCTGAATCAACTAGGCCTTGGCTTTGGCACAACAAACCTAGTGATCCCAGTCAAGCGTGGACCCATTGACCATGGAAGCTTCGTAATCAATGTCGATGGACAAGAAGTGGTCTTGACTTTGGCCAACAAACCACAACTTGGACATGACACCAATATGGAACAAAGCCTCGTGATTCAAACACATCTTCGACAGACAAAGAGCTTGACTTTGGCCAACAACCCCATGCCAATCTCGGATCTTGAGTAAGAATCACTCAATGGAAGGAAAAACGCATGATATTTTATGAGGGTTTTTCGCGTGCAAATTGGCTACCAATTTTAATTATCTTTGTTAAGGTCTCATCATCATACACCCTTAAACATGCATTCTAAACACATAATAAAGCGAGTATGAAAATAAAATAATAATGATATGCGGATGGATACTTTACATTGATCCTAGATCAAATCTCTCATTTTCTCTCTCCAAAGCTAGCACATGTATTTACTTCTACCTGTTACACTACACTTCTAAAGAAACCTCATTTACATTGAGGGGAATAGGTGAGAAGAGAATACAAAGAATATAAAGGTGATCAGGCTGAACACGCAGGTCCAATTTAATAAATCAAATTTATTACAACAATTTCTAAAATTGCCCCACCCTTCTAATATCCATCCGATATACATTATTTATGCATCGCAACCATGTATTCATACAAGCATGTTATCAATCAATCTAATCAAATTAATTAATCTGATAATTAGTGATCATCCAATGTTCAAACAACGATTTGATTTTTGCTCGAGTCAAACTCGTTTTGCGAATAAGTACTCAAAGTACGAACTCTCGAATTAAATTAAACTACATTATTAAATCCAATTTAATACGCATTTAATTCTAATTCACTATTTAATTCCGAATTAAATATTACACTTTTATTAACGAACCTTTACGATTTAAATTCCAAATTTAATCGTAACGGGTCTCAAAGCCCAATTAACATCTAATGTTTATTTAATTAAAGTCCAATGGGCTTTTAATTAATTTCTATAAGGCGTGGACTTTTGGTCAACTCGGGTCAAACCCGCAACCAAAGTCCAATCCGAGATTTACCCCATAAGCCTTTAAATTAATTTTGGCCCATTAGGCCCAATTAAACTTTAAAGGTCCATTAAGTCGCATTTGGGCTTTATGGATGCGGTTTTGGGCCCAATTGGATCCAACCAATTTTGCCTAAACCAAACTTTGTACAACAAAGCCCAATAACAACAATTCAAGCTCAATTTCCAAAATTAGCCCAATTAATTAAATTACACAAATCCAATTTCGCAATTTAATTACCTAAAGTGTATATCATGATTAATCACCCAAATTAACATTTCTAAAACATCAATTCATACAATTAATCATGCTCATTATCATCATCATATGTCCAACATATTTTGATTAAAATCAAACCCATTCATGCTCACTTTGTTCTCGGTAATGGGGTTAATTTCTGTTCGATTTGTTTCAATCCAATTAAACCCAATTCGACATTAAATCAATATACCCTAATGATTTTCAACACATCCAATGTTTCAAAAAATCAAAATTCACCAAGAACACAAAGGGGCATAACTCTCGGCCAAGATAAGATTTGGGCAAATTTGTTCCAAACCAAATTTGATCAAATTGATCCAACCAATCATCAATTAAAATACATTCAAGCATACTTAATCATCCAATTTCATAATTGCATGCTTAAATCAAGTTTGCCCAAATTTTAGCCCTAACTTTTTCATGCTTTTAACCTAGGCTCTTGATGCCATTGTTGGAGTTTCTATAGGTCCCAAGAATCATCCAAATCAAGCATAAAAACTCATGAACACATCAAGGAATAATGGCGGAAACATATACTCACAATGATTGGTTTGAGATGCAAAGAACAACACCATTTTCTTCCTCCATGGAGCTCGGTTTTGGCCATTTGGAACTGCTGTTGGGCGCATTTTTGGGCTGTGAAAATCCTCCATTTTCGGCCATTGAAGACCTCCATTAAAGCTCCAAGCTTTGAGATTCCAAGCACCAAATCACTTCCCTATCACCTTTGTATTCCTCCATGAGTGTGCTAGCACTAAGATCTTGCAACAAGATCATTAGCTTCTCTATTTTTTGGTGAAAAACCAGAAAAAAATGGAAGAGAATCGGTCACCATGACCGTGAGAAAAGAGAAGAAGGTTTTTGGCCCAAAGCCTTAAAACCGTATGTCATTACAATAGTGAGAGAGAAAAGCTTTTACATTTTATTTTATATATTTACCAAGTAAATAATAAATAAAACATATATCACTTTTAATACAAAAGTCAAAAAGCAAGAAATAAATAATGTTATATTTCATTTCAAGCTTTTAAAAGCTTTTCATCAACTCAAATCAACTATTCACATCAAATCCATCCACTTTAATAAGTGACAACATGTCATGTCACATCACTCAAAGTGACAAGTGACTTGACGATTGATAGACTAGCGATTTGACGCTTGATGTGACTTGCGTGCCGCACTCGAATTCGAAATGCGAATGCGCTCGCAATCACTCTCGGGCTCGGGTTCGTTAATTCCAAATTAACGAATTTTCCGTCGCGTCGTAATTAAATGATTACGCCTAGCGAATTCACTATTCACGTCGCTAACGAATTAATTCTAAATTAATTCGTTCGCCCGAATTAAAATCTAAATTTTCAATTCCGCGTCGAAATCTAATTTCGTTATAATATATCGAATATATTAATTTATCGATTAATTCCAAATTAATCGTTCTCTCTCTTTAACGATATTTTATCCGAGATAAAATATCTCCGTAATTAATCCCAGATTAATTTTCTCTCTCATCGAATTAATCCCAGATTAATTAAAGTGCGAGTCATACGTCATCGGTGAATCTTCAGGAACCGACCCATGAGATCTCCGGATATGTTGGCAGTAAATACGGTCGTCGGACTATCCGAACACGTAAGTATCTCGTACTACGTTTATACCGATTTACAAGACAAGGTTGGCTTCTAGCAAAGCGCCATGCCTACCCAATTCTCCAGAAATATTCTTACAGGAATATATAGATCTGTACCAGGCGTAGTATACAAAGTATTGTGTTTATCGGCCCAGTATCGGATAGTCACGTGCTAGGGCTGGGGCTGGATAAGTGTCTGCCCCGTCCGAAGCACATGTCGGATGTCTGGTAACTAGTCTCTATAATCGGATATGCATGACCTAGTCATAATATCCCGATGGTTGCGCAACACTTAAGAGTACTAATACCGTATCCTACGTGACATCATCTCCACTATGACTGGAGTGATACTTTCGTCTTGACAATCACACCCAATACTCTACGACTTTCTGATAAACCCAGAAGTGGTGTACGCAGAACCGGTTAAAGCCATGTACCACCAAGACCAAAGTCTACCGATTGTCGCAAGTATTAGCGATGTAAGTCTCAGGTTAAGACCATACACACCTACACTGATTTCGGCCTCCCATAGACACATAGTCATAATACCAATGGATTCCGAGGGGTCTATCCAGAGCGAAGCTGTTTCCCGTACCATCGGTGAAACACAACCTCCTATCGCACTTGCATAAGTATCCTATACTTAAATATATGAGAACTATGCCGTTGTGCCCTCACAACGCGCACAAGTACAATACTAGCCTATTCCGCATTGTCGATGTCATGTCTCGATAATACTACGACTAGGGATATTAATGATTAATCCTTCGTGGACTGATACTGTCTCATATCATTCTCTGTCCAGGAACAAATCATAGGGACCTCTAATCATTTATATATCTAGGTGATCTAATCACAAATGATAAGAGTGCAATCTCCTTTGTCACATAGTTAATTTGTACAACAACACCGGTGATCTGTACAAATAGTGACGCTATGGGTCATAATTATCCAACAAAGACTTGCTGATGGGGACTTACTTTGAGAGTTGGGAATGGCGCTTTAGTTTCAGCATCAGCAGTTGGACAAATAAAACTTTATGTTGAGAACAATAAATTTTTATTTTTGAATAATGTTTATTTCGTACCGGGGTTTACTAGAAACCTCATTTCAGTTTCTCGACTTTATGAACAATGTTATTCAGTTTCTTTTGATAATAAATCAGTTGTTATTTCAAGAAATGGTTTGAATATTTGTTCTGGTTTTATTGAAAATGGGCTCTATGTAATAAGGCCCAATTTTAATTCATTATTGAATGCTGAAATGTTCAAAGTTGCATTGCCAAAAACAAAGAAGCAAAAAATTTCTCACACTGATAACACATATCTATGGCACCTAAGACTTGGTCATATAAATCTTAACAGGATAAATAGGCTTGTAAAGGATGGTCCTTTAAGAGACTAAATGTTGGTACTCTACCAGTCTGTGAATCATGTCTTGAAGGTAAGATGACAAATAGGCCTTTCTCTGCAAAATGCAATAGGGCCCAAGAACCACTGAAGCTTATACATTCAGATGTTTGTGGACCTATGTCTACACAAGCAAGAGGTGGTTATGAGTACTTCGTTACTTTTGTTGATGATTACTCAAGATATGGTTATGTTTACCTAATGAGACATAAGTCTGAAACTTTTGGAAAGTTTAAAGAATTCCAAATCGAAACGGAAAAACAATTAGGTAAATCAATCAAGTGCCTTCGATCAGATCGAGGAGGTGAATACCTTGATAATGAATTCAAAGATCACCTATTAGAGTATGGGATTTTATCCCAACTAACTGCACCTGGTACACCTCAGCAAAATGGTGTAGCTGAGAGGAGAAATCGAACTGTACTCGACATGATTCGTTCCATGTTGAGTTATTCTTCACTTCCAAAATCGTTTTGGGGGTATGCTATACAAACAGCAACCTACATTTTGAATGTAGTTCCATCTAAGTCAGTACCTAGAACACCTTAGAGTTATGGAGTGGCCACAAACCCAGTTTGAGTCACTTTCGTATATGGGGGTGCCCACATATGTGCTAATGGGTAAGACAACAAAGTTGGAAATGCGTTCTGAAGTTTGTTTCTTTATAGGATATGCAAAAGGCACAAGGGGAGGTGTGTTTTATAATCCTCGAGATAATAAGGTGTTTGTATCGACAAATGCCACGTTTCTTGAGAATAATTATATGACAAACTTCAAACCTCAAAGTAAGATAGTCTTGGAGGAATTAAAATCTGATGAGAGATCAGTCAACAACCTGCTAGGATTGTTGTTCCACAAAACAAGGAGACCACGTCTTCGAGTCAGAACATCTTACCACCTCGTCGTAGTGGGAGGATAGTACGACTACCTTCTCGATATAGAAAAGATGGTGAAGCACAAGTTGCTATCACTGATGATGGAAAAGATGACCCATTAACATATAGATGTGCAATGGAAGATCATGACAAAGAGAAATGGCTTGAGGCTATGAAACTTGAGATGGAATCCATGTATTCCAACTCAGTCTGGGAGCTTGTAGATCTACCTGAAGGATTAAATCCTATAGGGTGCAAATGGATCTACAAAAGAAAGAGGGGAGTGGACGGTAATGTAGAGACATTAAAGCAAGGCTAGTGGCAAAGGGTTATACCCAAAAAAGAGGAGTTGACTATGAGGAAACTTTTTCACCAGTAGCCATGCTGAAGTCCATTCGAATCTTGCTTTTCATTGCTGCTCATTATGATTATGAAATTTGGCAGATGGATGTCAAGACAGCCTTTTTGAATGGCTATCTTGAAGAGACCATTTATATGGAGCAACCAGAAGGTTTTATTAGCAAGGACGAAAAGCAAAAGGTTTGCAAGTTGCAAAGGTCTATCTATGGACTTAAGCAAACGTCCAGATCTTGGAACATGAGATTTGATGAGGCGATCAAATCTTATGGCTTTATCCAAAATCCTGATGAATCTTGTGTTTATAAATTCATCAAGGACAAGCGAGTGGTCTTTCTAATACTTTATGTTGATGATATTCTACTTATTGGGAATAATGTAGAACTATTATCAGACGTAAAGGCTTGGCTAGCTGAACAATTCCAAATGAAAGATTTGGGAGAAGCAAGTTATATTCTTGGGATCCGTCTTATTAGAGATCGCAAGAAAAAGGTGCTAGCTCTGTCTCAGGCATTGTATATTGACAAGATGCTTGTTAGATATTCAATGCATAACTCCAAGAAAGGTAACTTACCTTCCCGTCATGGAGTTGTTCTTTCTAAAAGGCAGTGTCCTTCGACACCCCAAAAGGATGAAGATATGAGACAGATTCCATATGCGTCGGCAGTAGGGAGCTTGATGTATGCTATGTTATGCACAAGACTTGATATATGCTATGCAGTGGGAATAGTTAGTCGTTTTCAGTCAAATCCAGGATTAGATCATTGGGTAGCAGTTAAGCATATTCTCAAGTATCTACGGAGAACGAGGAACTATATGCTTGTTTATTCTGGCAGGGATTTGATTCCGATTGGATATACTGATTCTGATTTCCAATCAGATACAGATGATCGAAAGTCGATATCTGGATCAGTATTCACTCTTGGTGGGGGAGCTATAGTTTGGAGAAGCATCAAACAATCATGTGTTGCTGATTCAACTATGGAAGCCGAATATGTGGCTGCTTGTGAAGCTGCCAAAGAAGCGGTTTGGCTCCGAAAGTTCTTTATCGATCTGGAAGTGGTTCCAGATATGGACAAGCCATTGTCACTTTATTGTGATAATAGTGGTGCAGTGGCTAATTCCAAAGAACCAAGAAGCCACAAGAGATCAAAACATATTGAGCGGAAATATCATGTGATTAGGGACATTGTGCAACGCGGAGACGTGACTGTTCTGAAGATTCCATCTGCATATATGCATGGATAAAATTTAAAGAGTAATAATCAAAATTTGTCCATTACTATGATTTGAAGTTGGAAATCTTCACATCCAAAGTCATAAATACAGTTCATTCCATTATGAATGGTATAGTTATATCCAGACTATATTATGTAGAGACATAAAAATGAATGTGTTTTATATAATAAGATTATATAGGACAGGACCAGATAAAATTGAAAAGTTCTAATAATTTCCGTTAAATAAGAACATCAATTTTATCATAATGATGGTCATATATGTGATGATCTTAATTCATTATATTTATCAGACTCCTATATCATATTAATTTGTTCTTTAATTTACTCGGTATAGTTTTGTATTTCTTACATTTCGTAAACCTTGTATTTGGGAATGAGTTGAATGAATAGTTGGGAATGCTAACCTGATATAATGAAATCCGTTCATAAGATTCCCTTGTTTGTTGGTTCAGGACCTGAACGATTAGCGCGCAAATTCATAAAAGTTATGAATTAATTGTTCACTTGAGAACTAATGGAAGTTAAGGATAAAGATGTAATTGGAGAGGTTAACAGATTTTTTATACCTAGCTCCTTTACGAATCTGTTATGGAGGATCACTACATAGGTAATGACTATATCAATGGACGAAGACTTTGAGTAATTAATTCTATAATTTTGAGAGTGCAATTCTGGGTATTTAGTGGAGTTACCCCAGAATTAATAATTTCGTTTGATTAATAAAAGAGTTTATAATTAATCAACGGAATTATTGGAGCTTAGAATTATAGGTCCATCGGTCCCCTCGTCGTCTTCTATCACTGTTCGAACGATTATAATTGCGAAGAAAAATAGTTGAGAATTATTTAAAATAATTATGAATTATTTTACACTCTAATTATTCCATATAGTTCATGTTTGGAAATAATGACAAATGTTGTCTTAATATATTTATTAATAGATATTGTATCTATTTATTAATTTATGAAAATTAATATTAATTAATTTGATTAATTAAATTTTAATTTAATAAGATAATATTTCAAAAGTTGAAATTTTGAAAATTACTTTTTAATGAATTATCTTTGATAAATTATGGGATAAATATTAAAGATTTTATTTTGATTTTTTTTGAAAATCAAAATCAATAAAATCCTTAATGGATTTACTTGAGATTTTTATATATAAATCAAAAGAGATCCTAAAGGAAAAAGGATTGATCCATGAGATAAGAATTCTATTTTGATTAAAAGGTTGATTAAAAATAGAAATCAAAAAAACAAATAACACACAAACAAAATCGTGTGCTGTAAAAAGAGAATAAAGGAAAATGGTTTTCTTTTATTTTTCTTAAGTTTAATTTTGAGAAAATCAAAAGGAAACAGTATTCAGGATTCGTCTCATGTGCTGAGTACACGGATTCTTAACATATTAGAGTGTTCTTCGTAATTATTTTCACGCTCACACGTGCCGTTGGAGGTGAGGAGATAGACGAGGAAGATCGTGGTTCAAAGAATCGATTTACAAAGATATTCAGATCTGCAGGTATATTTCTTAATTGAGTTCTAAATATTTATATGTTATTAATATACCAGAAAAATACGGATCCGGTTTTGATTGTTCATGTATGAAAAAATTAATATTTTTTTGTTACAAAATTCTCGATTTCCACTGCGCATGAACTCTGAAAACCAATAGACATTAGGTTGGCATTCAGAAAATGTCTCATGTACGTCACTGCATCACTGCATTTGAGAATAAAATAGCAAGATTACTGGATTTTCTTGTGAACAAGATGGGTTGGCAGTACTCAGCGATTGCCACATATCCGTCAGTGTTCTTTATGAATATGGAAAATCGGACCATCCCACGGTGTTCGGTTATTAAAGTTCTACATAGACACGGCCGGCGGAACCGAACCGAACCGACCGGTTTCTGGTGTGGAACCGGAACCTTGAACCGAACCGGAACCGACCGGTTCGGTTCCGGTTCCGGTTCGGTTCGAATTCTTAATTTTTTTTTTTAAAAAAAAATTTCGAAAATAAATTAAAATAAATGTGATTAATTTAATAAATAAATAAAATTATTACATTGAAGAGTTTGAGCTTAAATTTTTAAAAATTTAAGTTGCCTACGTATCCTCCAGGGGTGAGAGGAATCAAAGCTCATGTAGTTCCATTACAATTTTAAGATATTTCCCCTTTGTAAATTTATAATTTTATAATTATCAATCATCATTATCAGTCGATCCTTCAGCTCCGGTTCTGCTTGCACTTGTTGTTGCAGATGCATTATCGAACAAATCTTCAAAATCATCGGGGGCATCTTCTTGTTGTCTCAGATCAGCTCGAGTCCAATCATTCACACAAGCTGTTGCTTCTAGAGTTCTTGGATGTAATGAAGATCGTCTAACTTCCAATATATTGTCTCCCAAGCTGAAGGCTTGCTCAACCGCAACGGTGGAAATAGGTGCTGCCAATATCTCTTTAGCAATAATTGATAAAACATTATATATATTTTGATGTCGGTTCCACCAGTCAAGGATTTTAAAATTTTTACTAACTAAACTTTCAGTAGGAAACTCGAAATTGGTAGATAAATAATTATCTAATTCGGGGTTATTAGTTGTCGTATCCCTAGCTTTTTTATTTCGTTGCAATGACCAACGATCCCCTGCGCTAAGTCTTGTTTGAATTACCGGTTCGCTACTACTAGATTCACCTAATGTTCCTAAGTTATATCTTATAATATAATTATTAAATAACTCAAATAAATCATTTCTTAATTTCGTCATTATTCTTGTAATATCAATTTCATCTAATATTCCTAAATAATCATAGTAAGCTTGTAAAACACCATTCAAACCTTCTAATTTAAATCTAGGTTAAAAAACAGCAGAAATAAGATAAAGTAAAGGAATGTCTCTAAAATAATTCAACCATTTTACTTTCATAACAGTAATGGTTTCTAACAAAACAATATCATTAGGATCGCTACTTTCAGCATGTTCATCGAGAGCACCAACAATATTCAAACTTTCAAGAAGAAATAAATGTGTTGTTGGATAATAAACACCGCTAAAAGTTAAAGTAGCTTCATTAAAAACTCTTAAAATATCTAAAATATTTTCACAAATATCTCATTGACTAGGATAAAGTGTGACATTTTGAACATATTGAGAAAAAAAACTACATAATACATCTTTGTATTGAAATGCTTGACATAAAAGAAAATAAGTTGAATTCCAACGTGTTGGAACATCTCTTGAAAATTTAATCGATTTAATACCATTTATTTTACAAAACTTCGTCCATTCTCTCCTAACTTGAGAATATGACCAAATACAATTAAGTGCCATTTTAATAGGATCAAGGAAATGTGATAATAATTTTAGACCGTCTTGAACATATAAGTTAAGGACATGACATGTACAACGAATATGAAAAAATCGACCCCTGTAAGGATTTTAAATCATTGATGGATGCAGTATTTGCAGATGCATTATCAAATCCAATTGTTAAAATTTTATCTACTAAACCATATTCATCAAAAATTACCTTCATTATTCTATAAATATTTTGTGCAGTATGTTGGTCATCAAAAACTCTAAATGCAATAAGTCGTTTTTTCATGGTAAATGATGCATCAATCCAATGACAAGTCACACTCATGTATGAGTGTGTTTGCCAATGGTCACTCCAAATATAAGAACATATAGAAATACGACCTTTCATCTCTTTAAATATTTCATTTAAAATAATTTTACCATCTTTATATAATTTAAAAATATGACGTTTTGTTGTGTTTCGAGTGATTCTACATGCAAAATGATTTAAAGCATTATGCACGTAATTAATAAAATGAAGTTTTTCATCAAAGCTTAAAGAAAGATGTGTCATACAAGTTAATTTCGCAAATTCTTCTCTATTTTTTGCATCAGAATATCTAAATAAATCTACAACACTCGTACCTCTACTAGATGATGTGTACTTGGCCATTTGAGTTTGCGTCGCATCAATTCCAAGTTCAATCGGATGATGTCTTTCCAGGTGCTTGATCATATTGCTGTATCCACCAGAAAATTTGTAGGTAACCTCACAATAGTTGCAAATCGCTCTTGAACTGTCATCGTTTAATTTTTCTAAATGAAAATGAATTCTGAAAACATCTGAGGAACGAGCCTTAACTTCTATTCTCCATGATTGTGCACCGACAATAGGGCCGTTCTCTTGGGTTGGCATATTTGACATGAAGTTCTCAGATGAGCTTGCCATTTTTTGTTTAAGAAATAAGTAAGAAAAATAAAAAAAATTGACTAATTGTGAATGATAATAACTAATTGAATTGAGATTGAGAATAAGATAATTGTATGAATTGAGAGAGTTGAGAATTTGTGTGTGTTGAAATAATGAAAAATGAATCCTATTTATAGAATTTTAGAATTTTTTTGATACAACAAATGCCCATAAATATAACCGTTTTATTACCGTTGTTAAGGATATATTAGAAATTTATAATTTATAATTTTTTTTATGCCTTAAATTAGGTATATTTTTTTTATTTTGAGGGCAGGGAGCCGTTAACGGCTACTAGCCGTTGGGGTTAGGGTTCCTGTCAGGAACCCTACGGTTCCAACCGGAACCATTTCGGTTCCGGTTGGAACCGTTTCGGTTCCGATTGGAACCGTTGAACCGGTGGAACCACCGGTTCGAGTTGGGGTCGAACCCCAACCGAACCGGTCGGCCACAGTTCCGGTTTGGAATCAGAACCGTGGCCGAGTCTAGTTCTACAGTTGAAGGGGTTGGTGAAGAAAAGTTTGAGCTTAGGTCATGTCCTAAAACCTACTAAAATTGCTTTTTATAAAATGTTTGCGGCGGGCTTTGCTAACATACCCTGGGTATCTGATACCCAAGGCACGTGAGCAGCCATATAATATTGGGTGCTTGTTTGACTGCCAAGTGGCAGCCAAACAAACACCCAATCATTTTAAAAAATGAACAAAAAATTGGAACTCCAATAAATTTTTTTTTTTTTTTTAAAAAATAAAATGTAAAATAGTAATAAAAATAAAATAATATAAAAAAATTGTTGCATATTATCATTAAAAATTACAAGTCTATTGATTACCGTTACATGTTTATTGTAAAAAATTTCATATTAGAAAATATTTCATATTTACTGGCACAAGTTGCATGTTCAATGGTATTAGTTGCATGATCAATGGTCATAGTTACATGTGCGTTTTTCGAGACATATGAAATTGCATGTTATTGTTAAAAATTGCACATCTAATGGTTGAAGTTGCATGTTCATTGAAATAAGTTTCATATTAAAAATGTTTGATATTTATTGGTAAAAATTGCATGTCTAATGGTAGAAGTTGCATGTTCAATGGTCATAGTTACATGTGCGGTTTTCGAGGCAGATGCAATTACATGTTATTGCTAAAATTTCAAGTTCAATGGTTTCATGTTGCATGTTGATTGTTAAAGGTTTCATATTAGAAATATTACATATTTATTGGTGAAAGTTGCAAGTCTAATGGTATAAGTTGCATATTCAATGGTCATAGTTACATGTGCGTTTTTCGAGGCAGATGCAATTGCATGTTATTGCTAAAATTTCAAGTCCAATGGTTTCATGTTGCATGTTTATTGTTAAAGGTTTCATATTAGAAATATTACATATTTATTGGTGAAAGTTGCAAGTCTAATGATATAAGTTGCATATTCAATGGTCATAGTTACATGTGCGTTTTTCGAGGCAGATGCAATTGCATGTTATTGCTAAAATTTCGAGTCCAATGGTTTCATGTTGCATGTTTATTATTAAAGGTTTCATATTAGAAATATTACATATTTATTAGTGAAAGTTGCAAGTCTAATGGTATAAGTTGCATATTCAATGGTCATAGTTACATGTACGATTTTCGAGGCAGATGATATTGCATGTTATTGCTAAAATTTCAAGTCCAATGGTTTCATGTTGCATGTTTATTGTTAAAGGTTTCATATTAGAAATATTACATATTTATTGGTGAAAGTTGGAAGTCTAATGGTATAAGTTGCATATTCAATGGTCATAGTTACATGTGCGTTTTTTGAGGTAGATTCAATTTCATGTTAATGCTAAAATTTTCAAGTCTAATTGCTGTGGTTGCAAGTCTAATGATAATGGTTTCAAATTATAAAATATTTCATGTTTATTGTAGGAAGTTGCATGTCTAATGATATTAATTTCATATTCAATGGTCATAATTGCATGTGACCGGTTAAACATGTTATTTCTTCTTTTTTAATTAATTATTATTTTTTTATTTTTTAAATATCTACCGTTGGATTCACTCAAAGTGAATCCAACGGTAGACAACCCTTGGGTATGTGATACCCAAGGGTATGATAGACAAGCCCGTTTGTGGCGGAACATGTGGATGATATCCCTCAGTTGGTGAATATCTATCGGAGGAAGGAATGCCCAGACACATAGGCTCTGGGTTTGAATAACTATATGTCTTCCAGCTTGTCAACTTCTCAAAACTAAATGATTTAATCATCTTTATCTACTGGTAATCGTATAAACACTTCAATTTATTGTACTTCAGAAGAATGTTGATTTACAATTTACTTCAATTTTGTTTTGCCAAGCACCATTGCATGATTTTTTTTCCCGTTTTTCATCATTTCTGAGTGGTCATAATATCATATGCTTTGAGTTCATTTTTTTAATTTTCGCTGGCAGTGAAGAGATGAGAAAGTGATAAACTATTGACAGCATAATTGGCGTATGATTAGTATTAGAAGATAACTAGATACATACCTAGATTTTGATTATTTAGTTTTCCATTGCTCTGATACAGTGGAGAATCTAACCAATCATTCCTTCAGACAATAATCAGTCATTACATGTTTTTTTCTTATCTCAAATATTTTAGTTAGATTCATGTGTTCTCCCAACGATTATATGAGTTATCAATTCGACATGACGTCAATAATCAGTCCTTACATGATTTTGACGAATTATGGAATTGATGGATACAACATACATGTGCACATGTAGTTTCGGAACTAGGGGTGCTACATGACGTCTCTATATCATAATTTCAGGACCAGGATGACAGAATTGATTAGCTCTCCTGACTCGACTTCAGTGACTTAGGGGACGACGATACGTAACACCCCAACTAGTTTAGGAGTATAGGGGACGGTGATACGTAACACCTCCATGCGTCAGATTTTCTACCAGATACAACAGCCATGTGCACATCTAGTTTCAGGACTAAGGGGACGGTGCTACATGATGCCCCTAGATCCTAGTTTCAAGGCCAGGATGACAGCATTGATTAGCTCTTCTGACTCTAGTTCAGTGACTTGGGGGACGGCAATACATAACACCCTAAGACACTAGTTTAGGCGTATAGGGGGACAACGATATGTAACGTCTCCATGTGTCATATTTTCTACCAGATACAGCAACCATGTGCAAATGTAGTTTCAGGACTAGGGGACAGTGCTACATGACACCCTTAGATCCTAGTTTCAGGGACATGATTCCAGCATTGATTAGCGCTTCTGAATTTAGTTTAGTGACTTGGGGGACAAGGATACGTAATGCGCCAAGGCACTAGTTTAGCATATGGGGGGAAGACGATACGTAACGCCTCCATGCGTGAGGTTTTCTACAGATTCTTCAGTTATTTGAGATTTCAGATTTTCACACCATGATTTCCATAGAGATTTTTGAGAATGAACCTAGTTATGTTTTTATGAATTCAAGTTTTCTACAAATCTTCCAGTTACTTGAGATTTCAAATTTTCACATCAAGATTTCCACATAGATTTTTGAGAAAGAAGCAAGTTTATATTTCAGAAGCATTTTTTACAGCACTATTGATTTTAATACAGATTTTCAAATATGAATTTCACGCTTTCATAATTAATTACATTCGTAAGAGTAATGCATCCACGTCATGTTACATTATAACTTCATCTATGCATATCATGTTTCCTGATGGTCATGTCTAGCTCCTGTAGAATTTAGATTTAGATCATTCAGATTCGTGTCAGCATATAATATTTTAAGTCGTGATAGTTTCAGGTTTGTAGGTTGCAGTTCATATAGTCAATCTCATATTTCATTATTTACGCATAGGTTAGATTAGAACCAAGCCACCACGGGGTTTGGGATGGCTTGTGCCACAGGTATGAATGGTTGGTTATAGCATGCATTAGTTTCATAATCATGGTCCATATGTAGTTTTCAGTTCATGCAGCCAACATATTATCTCATGCATTTGTAGTTCAAATAGTTAAGTGTAACTTATGCATTCAGTTAGATAATCAGATTAGTCCATGCAAGGTAATCAGGAATAACACATGTATGTTAGTTAGTATTGAGATTCAACTCACATATTTACAAATCAGAGAGGTTGATGTGGTTTATGCAGTTCATGTTCAGTTCATGCATTTTAGTTTAACATTCGGGTTTAGCTCAAACATATTCAGTTTAAGTGTTTAACATCTAATCATGCAAGTTCAGTTTAAATTACAGATTCAGCACATGCACTTTCAGTTCATGTAATTATAGAAGAAGTCAGTTAGGATTAAGTCATGTTTAGTAGGCAGCTTTCATTGTAGGTAGATCCGGTATATGTCATATAGATTTCAGAATCAGGTTCAATTCATATAGTTTCAAGTTAAATCATGTCGGTTTAGCCCACGTTAGCATATTAGGATGTCAATAGTTAGTTCTCAGTTCAGATAGCTCAGTATAGTTCATGCAGAATCAAGTCACCATACAACATTTTAGGCCATGACGGAAAACATATGACAGCTCAAAGTTAGTTTCAGGGCAACAGCTCAGAATAGTAAAGCCAGGTTAAGTCATGTACCCAGTTATCAGTTAGATTAAGTTAAAGATCCTTATGTCATGTATTCAAATTTCAATTACCTTCATGGATTCCCAGCTTATTATTTATGTTGTCGTGATTCAGTACTTTCGCACTCTCTTATATTATGTTTCAGTTTAATCATGTTTTTCACTTCAGATTATTTTATTGGACTTCCAGTATTCACTCACTAGGTCTTTTAAAAGACCTAACCCACCATAGTTTTCAGTTGTTTTACAGGCCACAGGTTCAGGCTTTGCTTGGAGGAGACGGTACCCATCGACAGTCATTACACACCTCAAGCGTCAGTATAGAGTCGGACCCAGTCGTCAGTGTCAGGTGATGTCAAGATATGCATAAGGCCATGTATATGTATCAAATATTGTGTCAATTATTTTTATGTGTGCAAATTTATGACATGAAATAGATAAGTTTTCAGGTTTATGATGTATATGTGTATATGAATGCGTGTTGTGAGTTAGTCATTTCAGTACAGCTAGCGGTATTTATAAGGGGTTCGGGTGATAGCTAAGCCATCATCTGTCTATCATATGCCTGGAAATATCAGGATGCGATATTGTCTTGATTTAATTGGACTAAATCAAAGTGTTAGACAATGAACTAATCAATTTGATAAATTTTATCTTGATTTAATTGGATTAAATCAAAGTGGTAGACAAATGTGATTAGTCAAACCTAATTATACATATTTGGACAAATTGGATTAAGCCCACCTAAAAGTTGATGAGAACTTTTATTAATTAAAAATTACAAAAGCTTTGCTATAAAAGGCAAGCTTGAGCAAGTTTTTAATCAAGCTTGAGCTTAAGAAAGTTAAGCTTGTGAAAGTTAAAACAAGCAAGATTTAGAAATATTAGCCTAGTAAAAAAAAAGTGTTTAGAGAAGCTTTAGAAGTTCTCTACAATATTTCAAAAAGGAGAATTCAAGATTGGATCTTGGAATCAAGCTTGCTAGCATTGGTATCAAAATTGGATCTTGGAGTCAAACATGCTAACTTTGAAATTTGTCTACAATATTTCAACAAGGAGAAGAAGATTAGATCTTGAAATCAAGCTTACTAGGTAAGTTTGGTATTCTCTAAAGCTATGTTTTTCATTAGTGAGTTATCATTAGTGAAACATATAGTGATGTATTATGTATAAGATACATAATAACATACCTTGATGTTGAAATTAGACTAATAAATTGTGTATGGATGCTTTGGAAGCATAAACACAATATGTTTGTGATTATGTCAAAATGTTTATGTTGGACATAAACATAAAATTTGAGTTTGGAACTCTAGATGAAACTTTGGAGCTATAGCTACCATTTTAGAATTACTTGACCATCTTTGGGTGACCTAGAATTGTTCATGAGTTATTTCATTTGAGATCCTATTTTAGTTCATGTTTTGATTCAAAGAAATACATATATATTTATTTAGAATATATATATATATATATATATATATTATATATATATATATATATATATATATATATATTTGTTGTATAACATGTATTGGGGTTGGTTTTGAAATTAAAATTATTTTGGGTGGTTTTTAAAAGGTGTTTAAGGTTTTTAAAATAAAAAAATGCCAGCAACATGTGCTGCATACTGCTTGCAACAGCATGCATGGCATGTTGCGTAAGTTTTATGGTCGGAAAACTTAGAAGGGACGTTGATAATCTCATAATAGTTTCAATCCACTATTATACCGAATCCGGTTAGTAAACCTAGTTTGATTAATGTTTGTTTTGTTGTGTGTGTCATTTGACCGAGATAGTTCTTATATAGCAAATATTATTTTCAGATATTAATTATATATATACATATATATTTTTTGGGTGAGGTCATGTTTAGAGTTTGAGTGTTTTACTTACTGGGCTCTTTGAGCTCTCCCCATATTTCCAAACATCCTAGGTAGTTCGCCAGCACATCAGTAGTAGTACTAGGATTCGATTGGCGTACCACAGCCGCTCTTCGAGTTGGTTCAGACATTTCTTTTGAGATAGGAGAATTAGAACATTTCTTTTCATGTTTTCACATATTTTTATTGTAAACTCTAAATATTGAATCTTTCATGCTTAGTCTGTAGATCCTGAACCAGATGTAGTTTCATCTGGTGTTCCTTCGATTGTTGAGGGTAATGGGTGTTCTAGACTAATACCTCTTGTAGTTTTGGCATATACTCCCACTATTATTCCTGCAGTTGCACCAGATATAATTCTTGCAGTTGTACCTAATATGGCCACTGCCGCTTCTTCTCCAGTTCCCCCGACAGCTACACACCTAAAAGATGTATTATGGGGTTTTATCGATATAGTTGCACATATAGTTATTGTAGGAGCGAAGCGGGATTTACCGTTATGCCTATGACAATGGAAACCACTACATTGTTGGGCTCATAGCCCGTAGAGAGTATGAATAGTCCCACGGTGGAACTAATCGGAGAATAAAGGAGTCACCACCCGGTATGAGACACCGAGAATGATTTAAGGCCGTATTGCATCCCCTGCAAGGTCCGAACGTAAACCCGTTTAGGTTCGGAATGGTCCCTTATTGATGCTAGTATAATATTTACGCTTAAAGGAGTTATCCGCACATCTTATAATACAAGATCACACAAAGCAATTTAAAAACACACAAACATCGATCATTAATTGTAAAGACAATAAATAAAATAAACATCCATAAATTATTATAATATTTATAAAACAATAATGGAAATGGATCTGGGCAAGTATTATATGGGCTTGGCCTCAGAGAGGTCGGCCGGACATGACCATAGTAGGTCGGATATTATATTCAAACTCTGGTCGGACATATCATGTACTCGAAGGCACAAAATCACAGTAACAACTAATGAAACAGCATGGTAGACACTAAATAACAATAATTCTAATAATAAAATGATAAAAAATCCAGTAATGATAAATGAAATATTACGAAGACAATCAGAGAGGCTAAAAGATGCATTCGGTTGGACTGGTCTGAGGGATGCTTGGCTGGATATAATGGTGCATGTCCGATCGGATTTGGTTGAAGTTAGACCGGACATGATACGTAACCGAGGAATATAGAAGCATGCGTATACTGACATAGATATAGTAAACAAACATCTTAGACACATTTATGATAAAATGGTCATCCTTCTGTGGTATGTTGCATTGTATCCCAAGTGCGGACTATATTATCGTCCATTCGAAATCGACTATAGAACTTACGTCTGGGTTTCCATCTTATATACCACGGGGTCACACGGTCATATATAAATCATTCTGGCTGATCATAATGTATGTAAGGCTAGATATCGTTCGTAAATCACATATCAAGCATAACACATCTTGCATATTATTTTAGACAATATAGTAAACACATGCTTATCTCATTTTAAAATAATAGAATAAAACTATTAAACATGAATTGGGAAATAACAACGGGAGACATGCGAAATAGTCAAGCATGCAAATAAGATACAAATAAGCAGTTTACGTGGCCAGATGTGTATGTAGTTGGCTAGAGGTATGTGTATGTCCGTCCAGATGTGCACTACGTCCGGCCAGAGATATTATGTAGAAATCAGAATCTCATATTTGAAAAAAATATTTAAATGGTGCCCTCAGGTCATACCTTTCATGTAGCTTGGTTCTGAAAAACGCCTCTGATCGTCGGTTGTTGATAAGTAGATCCGTACCATAAGGAATAAGCTCCAAATGATGGTTTTTGTTCAGGTGTTTTCCTGTCTCTTTTACTCTCATTGTTTTAATATTTTGTAAGGTTTTTCCTCTAAATTTTTCATTAACTCATCACACTCAAAATGTCCCCCCTCTTTTTATAGTGAAACGGAGGGGCTGAGGATGGAAAGGGGAGCAAAAATCCCCCATCCTCCTCTAATCTATCCTAAGTGAATGGCAATCACATAGTTCGAAAAATATCTGGCCGGATATTCAATCAGATTTATTTAGTCCCGTGATTCCAGCTAATTTGAACTTGCACGTAGACTGATAGCTCGATACATGTCTGACCGACTTACATATTGATTTTTATGTCTAGCTGGAGACAATCAAATCATTAAACTTCAGTAACTAATAATCTGCTCAGTCACTGACAATTGTGTCATGTCCAACAATACTTAGAGATTGCAAGGTATGCCGATTTTTCTGGGTAGACGTAAGGTTGGCCGGACATAGGTGATCCGGATTTTGGCTGTGTTCTATGTAGTTCATTTCTTTATTGGCATTCATTTTTACACTTCCCCATTTTTCAGAAGGTGTCCCCATAAGAGACCCATCATCGTGCTATGTATAAAAATGAAATGTTTATAATTACTATGGATCAACGGCGAATGTACCTTCGAGTAGTTGTGGTAACACGAGCAAGCTAGACCGGTTTCTCAATTTAAGGCCTCCTCAGTATCATGATACAGCTGATCCCATTGCTAAAGAGAAGTGGAAAAATGTCATCAAGCGTATATTCATTGTGTTAGACTTGATCAACTAAGAGAAGGTTACGTTTGTCGATTTTATAATGAGAGGTGAGGTAGAGACATGGTGGAAGCACATTGAGACTATACTGATGGATAGATTGAGATCACCAGATTATTGGAGAGCTAATAGACCTATAAGCCATCAATATATCACACGAGATATGTTCGGGAAAGCCTTAAATGAGAAGTACTTCCCTTATACTTATCGGAGTGAGCATCATTGATAGTTTGAGCATATGTTTCAAGAACCGTTAGAGACAATGATGGAACATGAGAGGCCGATGATTTCCTTGTCTCAATACTATCTAAAGTTAATTCAATAAGAGGAAGACAAATGTGAGAAATTCAATGGTAGGCTGAGATAGGAGAATAGATCGATGATCTCAATTTTGAGGAAGTTGTTATATATGGTACTGGTTGACAGAGCCATGATAGTAGAGCGTGACATCAAGATCGAGAGATTGAACAAAGCACCTTTTCGAGAGACTGGGAAGAGGAGGCAAGATGAGACCTATGAGGATAGACAGAGTATATCAAATGGCATATCGTCTTCCCCGCAGCAGAGTCACAGCGAGATACCACCCAGAGGCACAAAAAGTGCACCTTCTAGTGGACAGTTTCATAGGGGTCAGACTGAACGAGGTTATAGTAGAGGCACAATACCACTCGTTGATCATAGTATAGGTATTGTAGCATCTCAACCTCGTGGCCTGCATCAATGCTATAATTATGGCTTTAAGGGTCATATTAGTATACACTGCATGTAATATTCCAGTTTCAGAGATGCTACTGGCAGAAAATAGGATGTATTATCCCCCTGAGCCTCTGACTTCCTGACTATGGACACTGCTACTAATCTTATCTCAAATATAAACTCATGCATAGGACCATTGCACAACTCAACAATCATAAATGCATATCAAATACTCATAACCGTATACACAAAAACATTACACTATGTAACTCTGTCATGGACACATAACTTATTACACACACAATCTTAGCTATACAAAATGTATGATACATGAATTTTCTTAGACTCTGACTGAAATATAGCTTTGACTCGATATGGTGGACTCATTCCCTCTAGTGATTGCCATCAGTATCCATCCTCTCGAGCTCGTCCTCTGGGTAACCTGTAAAACAAAAACACTGGGAGTGGGGGGTTAGATAGTTTGAACGACTTAGTGAGTGGATAGTTTAAAACGTTAACTGAAATATTTTATGATAAATTCTTAGTTCTAAAAACCGAAATCGTCTCAAGAAAACCATCTTTTCTGAAAACTCTTTTCTTATTTGAAAATATTTCTTTCTGTGAAACTTTTCTGGAACTCTTTCTTTCACTAAAACCTTTTCTTGCTGAAAAATTCTTTCTTTCTGTAAAACTATTTTATGAAACCATTCTGCTGAAAGTCTTTCATAAAACTGCTATTTCAAAACTCTTTCATAAAATTGTATTTTTTGAAAATCATATCTTTGTGAAATCTATAGAAATTTCGATGTATGGGGGCATTATGTATCGATGTCCCCCCATATGAATATCTAGTGGTCTTAGGGCGTTACGCCTCTCTGTCCCCCAAGCCACTTAACTGGAGCCAGCTGTGCAAATCTATGACATTGGGGTGTTAGGTCTCGCCGTCCCCCATTGCATGCCATCATCATGTCCCTAAATCTAGGGTATAAGGGTATCTGTCATCTCCAACCCTGAACTAGGATATAGGGGCGTTACATCTAGCCATCCCCATAGTCGTGATCCATATGTGCATATTTTCTAAATTCGTTAATTCCAGTATTTGTACCAAGTTACATCTGAGGTGGGTTTTTCCCCCATTCCTCCAAAATCATCAAATCATGCTTTTCAAATCAAAACTTTCTAAAATATGCTCATTCATAAAATAACTGAAAATCATTTCGGCTAACACCCTATGTACTGAAAAGTAAGTCTCACATCAAAAGCAATTAAGTAAAATCAATTTGAGAAAAGGGTCCACTCACTTATTTTAGGAATATGGCTGGTACTACTTCACTTCGTCGAAAGAAGTTGTGGTTCCTGCCGACAATCTATAATCGATAGACTTAATTAGTACACAAGTCAAGAATTATGCTTCAGAACTTGGCTAAGCTTCTCAATTCATCTAATTGTTATCACTACATGGCATATTACACTCGTGGCATGACATAATATGTGTATATATGCTGATATGAAACTCTTAGGGTGGCCTCTAACATCCATGGATTAAATTGGAATGGCTAAATCTGATACTGAGAAAATACCACACGTCACGACGCTAAACATTATGTGTTGCGACTCCCACTGGTTTAGACCTGAGGCAGAGAGCCTATGATTGTTGCATGTCACGATGCTGAGTGTTTCACATCACGACTCCCATCTGATAAGACCCGAGGCAGAGTCTCTGCTTTTTTTGCGTCATAAAACTAGATGTTGAGTATCACGACACCCACACGATTAGACCAGAAAGCCTCCGTTCGATACGCGCGCGATATTGGGTGTTGAGTGTCGCAACGCTAGCCCGATTTCAGGGCCTAGCACCAACTTTTCAATGACATTGCTCAAGTAATCCCCAACTTCAAACTAACACCCTCACATAAGCACTTCCCTAAACTCCAACATGAATATACAAGAAGCATATTCAATCCCCAACTACTATATACCAATTAATCAACATCAATACATAAGAAACATATTCAATCCCCAACTACCATATACCAATTGGTCAACATCAATAGATAAGAAACATATCCAATCCCCCTCAACACATTCACACACAAAGGCCTCAATCCATGTTAATACTATAATGATACTCTCCAAAATGCATGCTAGCAACTTAATCAAAGCCAATTAAGCAATTCCAAACTCTTGGGATATACAAGGTGCAAAATTTGGGGCTTTGTTTTCTTTACCCATAACTGACAAATAAGAAGGTAGAAAGAGAAAGGAAGATTACCATGCTTGGAATGAAACTTGAATGGACCAAAAAAGACTTGAACAATGATGATATGAGGAGAAATTAGCATGAGACGATCCCCACTTCTTACTTTTGTTCTTCATGTTTTGGCTAAGAGAAATGATGATTGAATAATGTTCTATTTATAGGCAAAGTGTTTGATTTTTGTAATGAAATAGGTAGCCAAGATTTTGTTACATCACCCAAATCTAGATCATTCTCGAATTCCACTATAGCAACCACTAAAATCATAATGTTTTGCCTGCTTCTGATTCGAGTTTGGAAACATGTTCAACCCATAAGTTATAGGTCTCGGTCTTAGCTTTCTGACGATATAAAATTCATAAAAATCAAAGATCGTATGAAAATGTTGTGGCCTCAGAGTGGTACATAAATGATTTCCGTATCGGGTCTGCAAAGAATTCATTGAATGTTTAAAAGTAAATCATGAGCACATACATGCTCGAGAATGATTTATGTCATGTATTATATTACTTATAACATATTAGTCATCGGAATTTCCGGGGTATTGCACTGCAATAAAGAAAATATATGTTTAGAATGTTAGATGGAGATTTGGCTAGAGATTGCCCCACTGGTGATGGAACACGAGGAGCTGAGACAATAGCAGAAGGAGCAGTGGTAGCAGGACGTGGTAGAGAGATAGGTTCCAGTGGTAGCCGTGGGTGAGGCTCGGGTTTCACACTGAGCAGAGGCAGATGGACTTTGAGTGGAGCATATGTTGGTAGAGGATAGCCATCTCAAAGTAGTCAGTGATTATAGTTTAGTTGTGGCGCCAATCCTTTCTACTTTGTCTGCTTGTAGGATGATTAGATTAAGGTGTAGAGGCTTTTTATCGAGTATCACTACAAAGGTGGATGAATCAACACAGATTTCAGATAATCTGATTTTGAAAGAGTACGATGAGTGTTTCTCATTTAAGCTACTAGGTTTACTCCTCATTAGGATATGAAGTTCACTATAGATCAGATGTTTGGTATCACCTTTATTTTAGTGACTCTTATCGCATGGACTCGGCAGAATGAAGGAGCTGAAAGAACATAGCAAAGGAATTATTCAATCGTGGGATTTATTAGACCTAGTTATCACATTGGGGAGACCAGTATTGTTCATGAAAAAAGATGACACATAAGATTAATGTATTGATTATTGTTAGTTCAATAAGGTAATGGTCAGAACTAGTATCCAGACTCATATCGATGATGTAGAAATCAATTTAGAAAGCCGATATTTTCAAAAATTTGATCTCGATTTGGATATCATCAGATGAGTATCCGGGATGCGAATTATTCCCAAACAATACATTCCAAATGAATAAGTTGTTAGACAATTATGACCCATAGCGTCACTGTTTGCAAAAGACATTGTGTTTTTGTACTAAATTAACTATGTAGTAATGAAATTGCCTTTTACCATTTTGTAATTTATTTATTTTGATATAGAAATGGTAGAAGTCCTTATGATTAGTTCCGGATTGCGATGATATGAGACAGTATCAATCCATAAAGGTTTAATCATTAAATATCCCTAGTCGTAGTATTATCGAGACTGGACATCGATAATGCGGAATAGACTAGTATTGCACTTGTGCGCGTTGTGAGGGCATAACGGCACAGTTCTCATATGTTTAAGTATTGGATACTTATGCAAGTGCGATAGGAGGTTGTGTTTTACCGATGGTACGGAAAACAGCTTCGCTCTGGATAGACCCCGCGGAATCCCATTGGTAGTATGTATATGTGTCTATGGGAGTCCGCTTCAGGGTAGGTGTATTTGGTCTTAACCTGAGACTTGCATCGCTAGTACTTGCGACAATCGGTAAACTTTCGTTTTGGTCGTCCAGGGCTTTAACAGGTTCTGTGTGCGCCTCTTCTAGGTTTATTGAGAATCGTAGTGTATTGGATGTGATGTCAAGATGGAAGTATCACTTCAGACATATGGAGATGATGATCACGCAGGGATTCAGAACTAGTTCTCTATAGTGTTGCAACCATCGAGATAATATGACAAGGTCATGATTATCCGATTCAAAGAGACTAGTTGCTTGATATCCGATATGTGCTTCGTACGGGGCAGACACTATTCCAGCCCCAGGCCTTGCACGTGACATCAGATACTGGATCGCTATACGCAATACGACGTATACTACGCCTGACATAGATTATATATTCCAGTAAGAATATTTCTGGAGAATTGGGTAGGCACGGTGCTTTGCTAGAAGCCAACCATGTCTTGTAAATCGGTAAGCACGTGGTACGAGGTACTTACTTTATCGGATAGTCCGATAACCGGATTTACTGCCAACATATCCAGAGATCTTGGGTCGCTTCCCAAAGATTCACCGATGACAGTTGACTTAAATTAGAATTAATCTGGGATTAATTTAGAGAGAGAAAATTAATCTGGGATTAATTGGGGCTTTATTTAATCTGGGATTAAATGTGTTCGGTAGAGAGAGAACACGATTAATTTGGAATTAATCGGTAAAATAAATTTAATAGTTAAATTTGATTTTTCTATTTAATTTATTCGAATGGGCTAAAATTAATATATCGGATATATTAATATGAATTGGATTTCATTACGAAATTAAAGTCGGACTTTAATACGAACGAATGAATTAATTTAGAATTAATTCGTAATCGACGTTCGTAATATATTTGCGAGGCATCGTTATTTAATTAAATTAGATTTAATTATTTAGCGACGAAAGTTCGTTTAATCGGATTAAACGGAACTGAGCCGCGTCAAATGTTCGTAGAGATATTTGAATTTTGAATTCAAATAGTGGGGCCCACTTCACATGTGTGGTAGGTGGTGGTAGTTGGCATTTATGCCAAGCCACCAACCACCCAACCACCTTGTAATGGTTTTGGTAAAACCATTTACCCAACTACCAAGTTTTGGTGAAAAGGGTAAAAGGGTTTTACCAAAAGCAAATCTCTACACATCATTTACACAAGTTGAACAAAAGGAAACCCTAATACTCTAAGCCTTGGGCGTGAGCTACCTCCCTCTCTTCACTTGGATTTTGTTCTTCAAATCAAAAGCTAGCACTTAAGCAAGTCAACAAAGGTGATAGGGAAACATCTTCAAGAGTTGGAATCAACACTTTGCTTGGAACTTGGAGTTCTCTTCTCAAATTTTTAAAAGCTCAAATCCATTCGTTGTAAGTATTTCCGCAACTTATAATGATCTTAATCACTTTTTTTCATGCTTATTAGATCCTTGGCATGTTCTAGGAACACTAACAATGGTATCATGAGCCAATTTTAAGCATGAAAATTTTTAGGGTTCTTGAGCCTAAAATTTGGGGCTTTTATGTTTTGAACATGATTCTTTCAAATTGATGCTTTGAGCATGCTTAGAATATGATAACTTAGAGTTATGCATGATTACATTTGAAATAAATTGAATGAATCAAAAATTAAAAAATATTAGGGTGGCCGAATATGAACAGGCAGTGAACTGCAGTTTTT
>SKCR01044060.1:0-59882 GCA_019454045.1 Zanthoxylum bungeanum
CGCGTTCTGAAACGCCGCACGAACGTTTGTTTTCTGTCTGGTCCCGTTCGAACGCATTATCAAACGCTATACGGACGCGAACCTTCTGTCTACCGTTCGAACGCGTTTACGAACGCTACAAACAACGCGAATACACTGAATTGAGTCATTTTCATCACATGTGCGTCTGTGTCTATATCTATCTTCTTTTGCACCACGTCATAACATGCTCACTTTAATGCCTATTGCATCCCTAAGCGTCTTTTTGCATTACGTACTTAGTTGACTCCTTTATTTGTGCATGGACGTGTAATGGCTATTTTTGAAATCAAATGTTCGCCATTATTTGATTCGCCTTTATGTGTGCTTGTGTGGTTAGTGTGTGCTTGTGTTTCTATGAATACAACATTCCAATGAAGTTGTATGTTCGTTGCTACTTTGATGTACTTTCAAGCATGTAATCTTAGATGTGAAATATATGCAAATTTAGGTGTAAGTTTTATTTCTTGCGCATGTGATTTAGAAGCATGATACTCTTGGAAATAAGTGTTACTTAAGCTTGATTAATTATTACACAAATCCTTTCATTACAAGTGACATAAGTAAGGGACCATTCCGAACCCAACGGTTTGAGGTCTTCCCTTGCGAGGGGTGAGTGCGGCCTTAAATCTCATTTTTTCCCGGTTCACACCGGGTGGCGACTCCATTATTCTCCGGTTTAGTCCCTCGTGGCTACTCCGTACTCCCGACCGGGCCGCGAGCCCGGGACAGCATGCGTCGCCCAGTTCCTGTGTTCCCACAGGTATTTAAACCTAAAAATATACAATAGTAAAAACACAATAGTTATTTTGGGACGGTGGTTTCTTAGGTGTTCATATCTAAAAACGTGTGGTGATTTGTGACGGTGGTTCCATGGGTGTTTAGACCCAAAAGTGAGCAAGTGTTTTGGGACGATCCTCGGATGACATTCTCATAAGTTCGTGAGAGCGATTTGTTTGAGATGATGTGTGGTTTGGATTATGAATTTTTTTATATTTTAATGAAATGTTCAATAAAAACTCGTATTGTATTTATCTATTTACCGGACTTTTTAACTCATCCTATGCTTTTCAAGTTTTGGTACAATAGATAATAAGGTTAAGCATTCAGAGAGCTGATTATGATATTGGGAGCTGCCTTGTGATTTATTGGCTTAGTGTTTTGAAGTTTTGGTTACCTTTTGATGTATATAGGCTTTTTAGTCATATTTCAAAATTGTCACAAGTTTATTTTACACTTAGTTGATCTCCCTAAGCTTAAGCTTTATATAATTCCGTTGATCTATTATTATGGTGGAGTGGGGTGCCCTCAGGGCACATTTTGAGTTATTTGTTGTTGGGTTGGAATTAAATTTTAGTTGACGTTGTTGAGGAGTAGTTGATGTTTATTATAGAATTTGGAAGTTTTGAATTACATTACAAGTTTTGTAAATTTGGTGATTATCCCAAATTTAGGGCAGGTTATTATAGAAATTTGGAAAATTTTCAGGAGTTGAATTCATAGTTCTCTGTAATTTTTTATTCGCTTGTGTTCCCGTATGATTGAGGGAGTGACATTTTTATTACCCTACGGTTATGTTATATCGGTACTTGTTAGTTCTCTTATCTTACCGCTAAATTATCATTTGTAAATAAGATCTGAGCTTATACTCATAGGCTCAATTTAGGTTGATTTGCTAGACAAACATATTAGTGTTCAAATGTCACTCCTTAACAAGTATTTGAACTAGGAATATGGTGGAACTCTCTCTCAAAACAACCAAAAGAAATGACTCTCAAACTCGGATTTTTTATTGTATATCTTTTATTTGGATATGATGCCTCTTTTATAAGGCATGGAAGGGTGCCAATTAGAAAGTGAAATAGACCCGTCTTTGTGATCATCAAAAGTCAGCACATGACATAGACTGTGTTTTCTTTGTTAGACGTTATTTGTAAAACATTGGTAGCAAAATTTGGGCCAAGCCGAGTTGCGTAAGATTATTTACGGGGCCAATATGTTGGCCAATTCCATAACAAATCAAATTCAATTGAGTTGTAATGAGTCTTAAATATCTCGGAGTAATTGGACAAGAATTTGGAAGAGATTATATGAAGATTTCAAAACTCATGTTCGTGTCACGTTCGTCTCAATATTCAAACGAAACCTTTTAGTGTTTTCATGTTTGAGTTGTGTTTGTCTCATCGATCAAACGAAACCTTCATGTGTCTTCACGTTCAAGTTGCGTTCGTTATCACATTCAAATATGGTTTGCATAACTATGCGCGTTCGTCATGTGTTTGACTGACGTTCGAACGTTCATGCATATTTTGCTTATTTTGGATGCATTTTAAAGGCTTTGGAGATTTGGAAACCTTATATATATAAAGAAAGCCTTAGCCACTTTACATAGGGTTGGAAACATAATACTTAGAGCCTCCATATTTTTCGTTTCCTCATGCTCGAGAATCCACTTTGAAGACTTATTAAATCCCATGTTTTCTTTCTTTTGGTGAGTTTCTCATTTGATAACCATCAGCACAAACACAACCTTTGTCAAAACCCTAAATCTTCAAAGTTCTAAGGTGTAGATTGGTAGTCGGAGTTTTGGCATTGCTAGTTCGTGGATTTGATTCACTCAGAGACTTCAAAGGTTCTGAAGAAGATTGATTGATGCCAGCTCGATGAGTTTTTCAGGTTATTACAGTATAGGTATTTGAGTCGGAAAAATTATTGCTATAAATCTTATAACCATCACTGTAAATTTTCTCTACATAGTGAATTCGGATGTTAATATATACCCGAAGTGGTTTTTGTTTGTTAAGATTTTCCACTTCGTCAATTAATTTTTGTGTTGGTTGTGTTTATTGTTTGTTTATTTTTCAGTTCCTTAATTATTACTTAGATTAAGAGTGTGGCATTGATTGGACTTAAGAGTGTTTACACTTAGCCACAGAAACTATAACTTAGACTTGTCTTAGATAGAATAGATTTTTAATTCCGTAAGATTACATATATTCCCCCATAGGTATATAGGGTCAGAATGTTATCGTATTTTCAATTAGTATCAGAGTAAAATTTCGATCATTGACCCTTTAATTATGGATGTAAGTCAACTCTTGAATCATCCCTCATTCTTTGATGGGACAAATTACCCTTATTGGAAGGTTCACATGAAAACGGTCCTCAAATCCTTGGATGAAAGGGTATGATGTCAGTCGTGTATGGGTGGAAATAACTAATGGTCACCTTAAACGAGATTTTTACTCCCAATGATAAATTCACCTAGTCTGAAAAGGAGTTTGAAGATAGTAATAGGAACAATGAAGTCATTAATGCTATACACAATGCTATCAGCTCCACAGAGTTTATGAGAGTCTCCATGTGTGAGGTTGTCAAAGATGCGTGAGATTTCATTGAGATTATTCATAAGAGCACATCGTTCGTTAAGAACTCTAAACTTCAAGAGCTTGCTACAAGATTTGAAATTGCTCGCTTGAAGGAAGATGAGACGTTCGATGAGTTCTATACTGAAATTAACGACATAGTTAATTCCAATTTTAACTTAGGAAAGAACATTCACATAAATGAAATTGTTAGGAAAATCCTCAAGTCTGCCAAAAAGATTTTTTCCTAAGATCACTGCAATAGGAGAAAACAAAGACCTAGATTATCTCAAACTAGATGACCTTGTAGGTAACTTTCAGATTTATGAGAATAAACTCCCGGGTTTATAAGGTCTTGAATATAGCAATGAAAATTATGAAAGTGGAAACCTATGATACATCAGATGATGATAAGGATGTCTTACTCTCAAAGACTGATATTGCTATGTTTGTGAAAAGGTTTAATAAATTTCTTAACCCCAAGAAAAATGGTTGTGGCCTTGATAAGAGAAGGAATGAGAAACCTCCGGAAAATCATCTTAGAACTATTAGAAAAGAGCCTAGAGATGATAGGGGAAAAAACCCCAAGCTGTTAGATGTCATGAGTGTCAAGTTATTGGGCACATAAGATCTGAGTGTCCCACTTTTCTAAGTCGAGAGGCAAGAAAATCAAGAATGTCTCTCATGGTGATGATGAATCAGAAGATGATTATACTTTTGATGACTCTTCTGAGGAGAGATACAATCACATTGTATTTTCTTCCAATGTCGTTAGTGAGAAAGAGACTCTGAAGATAATGATGACCTTCAGGTAGCTTATACTGAGTTTTATAATGAGAGTTTAACTATCATGAAGACTTATGTTGAGGTTAATAAAAGGCTTAAAGAAACTGAACTTGATAGAAATAAGTCCAAGCCAAGTTTGACAAGAACCTTATTATTGTTGATGACCTCGGGGAGAGAAATAGGGAGCTGGTAGATAGAGTCAAATTCTTAGAGAAAGAACTTGAAAATACTAGAACACAAATATCTGTATTTTCTAGTAGGACTGATAAGCTACATCACATATTAGGCATTGGTCTGCTCCTTTGTGAAAAAAAAAAGGTTTAGACTTCATTAAGTTAAGCTGTGACAAGGTTTTTTCTTCTAAAACAACATTTGTCACAGCTCAATCCCTACATAATCTTGTTGAACTAACTCCTTAATATGATGTAGGAAATAAACCTGTTGACGAGAGTCGGTGATCCCTACTGATATTCCTCTTCTTCTGAACTAGTCTCAACTCAGAGGTTATTTTAGTAAACCTTGTTTTCATTCGAGGATTGTTCATGTTTGTCATCACTGTGGAAAATCAGGACATATTATACCCCAATAGTTTGTTGTTGAACAAAAAAAAAGAGGTCTAAGAGTGTTCAACCCAGATTGATTCTTCTAATCTAACTCGTCAAGTCTCTGCACTTATTAGACATACTCACTTCATTAGTGAAAATCTTATAATGCTTGTGAGGAATTCTCAAGTGAAAAAATTCCCTGGAGAGTTTGGGTGAGAAAGGAAGATTATTTCCCAATAAATTTAGAATGTATTAATCCGAAAATAATTGATGAGACTACACTTCAATGTGTCACTTCTTGGATGGTGCATTCATCTTCATGTGTTGCAGTTGTGGGTGCATGCATTTTATTTTTGCATGATTGTATTTTTTTTTTCATTTCACTTCATGTGAGAGTGTGTTTTGTTTGTCTTATATGTCCATTGGTATATAGGATGAAAACCTGGGCATAAATTTCATAGCCAATTTCAAATGGACGGTAATGTGATATGCACCCGGGATACAACTGCACGTACCATTGGAAGATAACAAACCTTTTGTTGTTTCTTTTATATTTTATTTTAAAAAAATACAAAAAAATGATAATAAATGAAAAGACCGGAAATAGTTAGTGTCTTGAAATAACATGTCTAAGCTTAAAATAATTCGTCCTTGAATCAAATGTTTAAAGGATTTGGAGTGCACCTTCATCCGCGAAGAGTTGAGGATATTGTTCTCTTATGGCTTCTTCTGGTTTCCAAGTAGTCTATTGTTACTTGTGATGTTGCCAAATCACTTTGACTGAAGGAACCCATCGAGATCATAGCTTCCTTAACTCTCTACCCACGACAGCTACTGGTTGTTCCGAAAAAGATAAGTCTTGACGAATATCAACTGTTTGGGGCTCCAACACATGAGATTCATCATGTAAATATTTACGTAACATAGATACGTGGAAAACTGGATGTATTTTGTCCATGTTGGGTGGAATCGCCAATTCATAAGCTCTTCCTCCAACTCTCCGAAGTATCTGGAATGGCCTAATGAATCTAGGGTTGAGTTTATCCTTTTTTTCCGAATCTCATGACTTCTTTAAAATGAGATACTTTTAAAAACACAAAATCCCCCACCTGGAACTCTAAATCCTTTCTCCGGTGATCTACATAACTCTTTTGGCGACTCTGATCCGTACCCAACCTTTCTCTGATTAGCTTTACTTTTTCCACGGAATCTTATACCAAATCCGGCCCCAATAACTTCTGCTCCCAACCCTCAAACCATCCAACTGGAGATCTGCACTTTCGTCTATACAAAGCCTCGAATAGTGCCATTTGTATACTTGCTTGATAACTATTATTATAAGGAATTCTATAAATGGCAAATACTGGTCCCAACTACTCTCAAAATCAATCACACAAGCCCGAAGCATGTCTTCTAAGGTCTGTAAGGTTCACTCTGACTGACCATCCGTCTGAGGGTGAAATGTTGTGCTAAAGCGTAACTGTGAACCCAAAGCCTCCTGAAACGATTGTCAAAACTTAGAGGTAAACTGAGAACCTCGATCAGAGACAATTGAAACAGGTACTTCATGCAATGACATTATCTCATCCAGGTACAGTTTGGCGTATTGGGCTGCTGTAAACTAGTATTAACTGGAAGAAAATGTCCAGATTTGGTCAATCTATCCCCAATCACCCATATAAAATCACACCCTTTTGAGGTACGCACAAGCCCAACGATAAAGTCCATAGTGATCTTCTCCCATTTCCACTCCGGAACTTCTAGACTATGCAGCTTCCCTACTGGTCTCTGATGTTCAGCTTTAACCTGCTGAGAAGTGAGACACCTTGTGACAAATTCAGCTACATCATTTTTCATGTCATCCCACCAATAAAGATCCTTAAGATCGTGATACATCTTGGAGATCCCATGATGCATGGTGTATGATGAAGTGTGGGCATTCTCTAGTATTGAGTGTGTCAATTCCGGAACCGGGGGAACAACAATTCTATTTTACCTTCTGATGAGATTTTCATTGTCTATACGATACTCGTCATCCATGCTCTGTTGCAACCTACTTTTGATCTGTTGTACCTTAAGATCCGCTTCCTGTGCAGCTCTGATTTCATTTATAAGGGTGGATTTAACCTGAATATGCGCTAATAACATTCATTGTGCCATCACTTGAAAGTTCACTCCATCCAGCATACAACTCTGCATCTGTTTGGCTGGGCGCCATTTCTCAATTGGAAAATTAGCCAAACTCCCCATAGACTTCCTGCTCAAGGCATCCGCTACAACATTAGCTTTGCCCGGATGATACTGAATGGAGCAATCATAATCTTTCAACAACTCCACCCATCTTCTTTGTCTCAAATTAAGCTCATTTTGGCTCTGGATAAACTTAAGGCTTTTGTGATCGGTGAAAATTTCAAACTTTTCACCATACAGATAATGCCGTCATATCTTCAGAGCAAATATTATTGCAGCCATTTCTAAATCATTAGTGGGATAATTTTGTTCATAAGGCTTCAATTGTCTGAAAGCATAAGCAATCACTTTCCCCTTCTACATTAATACACAACCTAATCCCACCCTGAAAGCATCACAATATACTGTAAATCCTCATGATCCCGCTGGCAGTGCAAGAATAGGAGCAGTAGTCAATCGGCGTTTGAGTTCCTGAAAACTCTTTTCACAAGCATCAGACCATTCAAACTTCACATTCTTCTAAGTTAGCCGCGTTAATGGAGCATCTATTCTGGAGAAATTCTCTACGAACCTCCTATAGTACCCTGCTAATCCCAAGAAGCTACGAATCTCTGTTACGCTTTTAGGTCGATGCCAATTCTGAATAGCCTCAATCTTCTAAGAATCTACTCCAATCCCTTCCTTGGACACCACATGCCCAAAAATACCACACTAGTCAACCAAAACTCACACTTCGAGAACTTAGCGTATAACTTCTGTTCTCTCAGTGTCTGCAACACCTGATGCAAATATTCTACATGCTCCTGCTCATTACGCGAATACACCATAATGTCATCAATAAAGACTATTATAAACCGGTCTAGAAAAGGCCTAAACACCATGTTCATCAGATCCATAAACGCTGCAGGGGCATTGGTCAGACAAAATGACATTACTAAGAACTCGTATTGCCCATATCTGGTTCGAAAAGCAGTCTTTGGGATATCACTCTCTCTAATCTTCAATTTATGATAACTCGATCGTAGATCAATTTTTGAGAAGCACTGCACCGCCTGTAACTGATCAAATAGATCATCAATCCTTGGCAGTGGATATTTTTTCTTGATTGTCACCTAATTCAACTGCCGATAATCTATGCACAATCGCAGTGTCCCATCATTATTCCTTACAAACAACACTGGAGCACCACACGGGGACACACTGGGGCGAATAAAGCCCTTATCCAACACGTCTTGTAAATGTGCCTTCAACTCCATAAGTTCTGCAGGGGCTATTATGTATGAGGGAATTGATATAGGCTGGGTTCCTGGTATAATGTCTCTACAAAACTCGATCTCCATATCCCGAGGTAGTCCTGGCAACTCATCTGGGAACACATCAGGATACTCCCTCACCACCGGGATCTTCTCAAGATTTATATTTCCCACTCTGTTATCCGTTACATATGCCAAATAGCCCATGTTTCTCTTCTGAAGTAGCTTAAATGCACGCATCGCTGATATCAAGTTGTGAGGCGCTACAGTTATATCCCCCTGATAAATTTTTACTGGTCTATCGGGAACATGTAGCGTAACGGTCTTCTCCTGACAATCTAATAATGCATGGTGCTTAGCTAGCCAATCCATCCTTAGAATGACATCGTAGCTCAATATACTCAACACTACTAAATCAGCCTAGCAATTATACCTGTCAATGTTTATAGAACACTATCTCACACCCTATGTAGCTTCTATAGGGCCTCCTACTGGCGTGGCTATAATGATAGGGAAATCTAAAGGCTCGGTGTCTCTACCCGTCTGAGTCACAAAACACGGTGCCACAAAAGAATGTGTAGCACCCGAATCAAATAACACCCTCATTTGCACAGAATCGATCAGCAATGTACCTGTGATAACTGCATTGGATGTCTGCGCCTCTTGGGGGTGAGGGTATACATCCTGCCTGAGCTCTGTTAGAGGAAACTTGTCCTCGATCACCAACTGATTTCCCCATTCCTCTTACTGTTTGTCCTCTACTCACTGGCCTCTGCTCTCTTTCTCCTACACTTTTGTTAGGTTGTGGCTGGGGTGTAGATGGGGCGGCACTGAAAGATGGCAACTACTCTGCTGGTACCGGACAGTCTCTCTTCAAATGGCCCATTTGTCCACACCGATAATAACCTATACTCCCAGATCGACAAGTCCCGAAATAAGCTCGTCCACAAATCAAACATAATGGTGGGCTTCACCCAGGTTGGGCTACTGAGGGAGAAGAAACTGCACGAGAGGCGATACTCTAAGTCGGTCAACGATAATGACCTCCTTGAACTGAACCCATATCTCTACGTGCCGTAGGCAGAGATGACATCTGCTGCTGTCTACTAGGGCCACTCTGATGTGGCCTAGCCCTCTCCTCTGATCTAGGTCTCTTTCGAGACTCTCTCTGCGATTGTCTCTCTCTAGCCCGCACTTCAAACCGCAAGGCAATATCTAAGACTTGAGTTTAGGTAGTGGCGTATGTGAAGTGAATGGAGCGAAATAAGTAATCTCGACGCTCATTTACAAATCTCTTCACCTTCATTTCCTATGAACTGACTAAATGTGGGGCATAGCGAGACAATCGTGTAAATCATATATCATACTTGGAAACTGTCATCTGCTCGCCCTGTACCAGCTATTCAAACTCTCGGACTCTGGCATCTCTGATACTTTGTGGTAAAAATCTAGACAAGAAAGTCGTACTGAACTTAACCCATGTCAGAGGAGGAGCATTTCATCGCCGATCATCTCGAAAAGACATAAACCAGGTGTTAGCGGCATCCGTCAACTGGAAACTAACTATTCGGTCTGATTCCTCAATAAAATCACAAGGATCAGGGGAGGTCTCTACTCCCGAGAACGTGGGAGGATGAAGCTTCCAAAAGTCATGTAAAGATACCAGTAGCTGTTGTCATTGCATAACCTGAACCGTTACTGGAGGTGGCTCATGAGGCATAACAGAAGGTCCGGCTCGGAATGTAGTAGGGTCTGGTATATTTGGAGGAACTACTGTTTGGTGAGCCATTGATACTCCTACTGGTGGTGGTGGAACATGAACTGTGGGTTCCGCAGCTCTCGGCTCCGGGCCTAGCGGCTGCTGCTGATGGGTAACTAGCTGGGCTAAAGCTGCTACTAACCGCTGAATCTGTTATAAACCCACAACTACTGGGTCATTAGGCTGAACCAATGGTGCTGTTATATCCTCTCATACACCACTCTCATGAACAGACTCCACTTCATGCCCCCTATCTGGCTCAGGGGGAGGTGCTACTGATCTCTGATCCGGATCTATGCCCTGAGGCGTCCTTCCACATTGGGTCTACCCATTACTCAGTTCCTTCCTTTCGGCGGCATGGAATCTAAGAAATTAAGAGAGAAAAGTGGCCAATTACATGTAAAGGGATTATAAATATTTAGAATAAGACATGCCTCGAGATACGGTTACTAGAGTGAATAGCCTCTTATATATAGTAGTACCCCGGGTATACTACATATACAAGCTACTGCTACTCCGTTACTGCAGTCACTGACTCCCTAGACCATGCTCTGATATCATCTTTGTAACATCCCCAATACGAGAATGTTACCGGCAAGCAACATATCCTACTGTTGCCTAAGCCATTAACTCATGCATTAGAACATTTGCTCTTATCTTAGTGTTATGCAACGTTATAATTAATCACACATACAACTTAAAAACTTAATTAAACTTAAGTGCGAGATCATGAAACCAAATGTATATATATATACATGCCTGAATATGTATAAAGTATATATAGTATATGTACATCATCAAATACATGTCTATGATATGAAAAAATGACATCCCAGAAAACTACATTCTATATGAATATAGATCTGGAAAGGTGGACCCCATGACTTGTGACTGCATCATAATATTTATTTCCTTGAGTTGGGTCTCCCAAAAGTAGCACGTGGCTCACCAAAAGAAAATCTTGCAAAAGAACTGGGAAGTGGTGGAGGTGAGCCCTATGGAACTTAGTGAATGGAGCTACAAAATCAAAAACTGAATCGGTACAACCGTTCAAAATCATTTAATCTTAAAACGCTTCTGAAAACTTTGTTTGAAAACTGGTTCTTTTCTTTTAAGCTGGAGAAAACGTTTTTCTAAAACTTTTCTGTGTAAATCTCTGGTATTGTAGAAAACCTAATGCATGGGGACATTATGTATCGCTGTCCCCCATACGCCTAATTAGTGGTCTTGGGGCATTACGTATCGCCGTCCCCCAAGCCACTGAACTAGAGCAGGTAGTGCTAATCCATGCTACTACATGACCCTAAAACTAGGGTCTAAAGGCGTTACATATCACCATCCCCCTAGCCCTGAACTACGTGTGCACACGTTCTCTGTCCGTCAATCCCATAAGTCAGAGCTGAGGTGGATTTTTCACCCATGCCTCGAAAAACATAAAAACTCATGCTTTAAAATATTAAAATTTTCTAAATCTTTCTTACATAAGAAATAACAAATAATTCCATAAAGCTAATGCCCTAAAGCATTTAAAAATAAATCTCGAAATAAATCTCGATCAATAACAAGTAAATATAAATCAATTTAAAAGAAAAATCTCCACTCACAGATTTGAAGTCCGGTCAACTCTGTTTCACGTCGCTGGGGGAGAACGCAACTCCTGTCGAGTATCTATTTGGAATAAGCTGAGTTAAAATATAAGTTACAAATAGGGTTCAATATTAAATTAAATTCCTTAGAATGTCCTTTACCCCATTGGGTGAAATATAAAACAAATAAAATATTAAACTTTTAGTCACGGGTCGTGACTTCAGAAAAAAAATTATGGTTTTGGGTACGCGTCGCGACGCTGGCCCAGCTGCGTCGCGATGTGACTTCATCGTCCCAAATCCAGGCTTCTATCTCGTGCACGTCATGATGCGAAGCTTGGCGCGTCACGACACGTCACCGTTTCCAGAACCAGAATGCATTTATTCCATTGTTAACCCCCAAACCTCATTTCAAAAAAATCACAAGCACTTTCAACAAATTATTTTATCATCATACTATATTTCCAACATCCCAACAATACCAAAATCTCTTAAATCTTAACATAATGCCCTAACTAGAATAGAAAATCAAAGGTTTTTCCAAACATGAATTTCTAATTCCAACACCCATCAATAATCACAATACTACCCATCCACAACATACTACCAACACCCAAACTTCATAACTCACAATCTTAAAATTTGGGTCAAAAGTTTCTTACCTCTATTTAACTTCCCTCTTCACTAGTAATGCATTTTGATCTCCCTTTTCTTCTTATTGAATTTAGCTTGAATGGATTACCCTTGTTGAGCTTAAGAAAATTGCCAAGAAAATGCAAACTCTCTTTCCTCTCTTTCTTCCAAACCCACGGCCAAAACAAGAAAAGATTTATTGATTTTTTTTAAATCCCTGACCAATTACTTAATAAGATTCTAGAGAAACCTATGACATTATTTTTTGTTGGGCCTTTACCAAGTTTGTTGGGCCTAGCAACAAAACAAGGGAAATTGGGCTTAAATTTAAAGTTAAATTACGTTGGACTCATTTTGGCCCATAACTAAGTAGATATTTATTACCTCTAAGTCGATCCCGGAAATTATTTATTAGTGTCTGAAAAGAAAATCTCATGCGTCCCTAGTCGAACTAAAAAAAATATTTGGAGTCGTTACAATAGAAATGCAGGGAAAAATTAAACCAAATGGATATTTGGAACGTTGAAGAGAAATAAAATACCATTGATGATGACTTCGAAGAGGATGTTGAGCACGACGACGATGCCGAATAAATTTTTCAGTTGCCAAATATTGTCTAGAATGATATTGCTAGTATTCATCTAACATGAGATGACATTGATGCTACTAAGGTCATCAAAAACTTGGATGACGATGATAAAGAAGAAGATGATGACCGAGAAGTAGATGTAATCGAAGACGATTTTACGTCATGATGAAACTGAGCCGACATTTAATATTGATTAGGCTATTTGTATATTTTATACAAAATTGAAAATGTTGTTATGAATACACACATACATACACATTATTTAGCATCGCCATTTAAGAATGGAGGGAAATTAATTATTTAATGTTTTTAATTTCAACATTTGGTGTCGCCATGTCGATATGGCGATGGTAAAAGTAAAGTATTTGCGTTATTAGTACGTAGCGACACTAATGTCGAATTTTAGCATTGATCGATTTGACAACGCTAAATGTTCTTTATAACAGCACCAGAATAGCCACATGTATATCATTATCTGCCTTCACTCTCCCTCTCTCGCCTGCACACACACTCTCTCAGGTAAATTATATATTTTTTTTGCGAAATTATGTTGGTTTTGTTTTGCTTTTTTTGGCAAATAATTAGGGTTGTATGAGGATTTTTGAAACCCCCATACAACCCTAATTGTTTGCCTCAATTAAATTTGAGGCACTTTGGTACCTCATTTGAGGCTGAGACTCATTTGAGGCTGAGACTCATTTGAGGCACTTAAGTGTATTTTTTTTTTCAGATTTAACGTAATTGGCAATTATTATTTTTTCCATATGGCTCCCGGATAACACAAGAGACTCGTTCTATCCACTGACAGTGTGGCAGGTTCCACCTCTCAGCGACCTGCTCAGGCCACTAATCCAACCTCACAATCAGACGATCTTGGGGTGATACGAGGTGTTTGGAGTTGGCGCATCATGTGAATGCCAATGGACGGATATCGATTTGTATATCTGATGACGGAGAGAAACATCTGGGCTACCATAATCCAAAGTTCACCAACACAATTGAGACTATTGTACGGTGCGATGCTCCCTCAGTAATACATGTGATGGACGAGGATACCGAAGTAGACGCGCCATAACTTGTTTGTGGTCTTGACTGTAAGTATCATTTTAAGCATCAATTTGTCTTTTTATTTTTTTAAATAAAGCCTTTAACTATTATATTTTTTATTGTGTAGAAGTGGTTCGACATTGACTTAACCACTCCGAATATGGTCAAGTGCGTCGATCACTGCATGATCAAGGCATATTCGAACTAGCGCACAAATAAAATCAAGCCCATTTTTGACGAGCATGGTGCAGATAATGTTGCGACCCATCAGCTGCATGGCATCGGTGAGGAGGATTGGGGTATATGTGCTCCATGTGGGCTTTGGATGATTATTCTGTAAGTTTTAAATTTCATAATATTTCATTTTGCAGGCTTTTGAAATAAAATAGCGACTAACTTCTTTTTTGTAGAGAATTCATGAGCGAAATAAGGTAAACCGTCAGAATCTGTGGTTCAATCATATTAGAGGCTCGAAGCCATTTTCTGCGCATCGCAATAAACGCTCTGAGGTAAGTGAATATACGTTTACTTAACTGTATTTTAACAATATTTAATTACTCATTAATATTTTTGTCTACAACATAGCAACACAAGAGATGTGCTACAGTCCCTCCTGATGTCGGATTTTTTCCAAGACACCCACTGCACTCCAAATAAAGGAATGGTGAACGATGTCGCTGAGAGTACTATGTAAGTGTTCAATTACATAAATTATGCAAAATTTCATAATTTTCCACTTACACAGAATCTTAAAATGTAAGAGCACATGGTGGACATCCAGACACATAACCTCAAGCAGGGTAATCAGCCTTTGGCTGATGAAGAGCTTTCTCATCAAGTGTGATGGAGTTGGTGCTTAGAGTGCCAATCTGATTTGTACATTTTATTATTTATTAATAAAATAACTACATTTGTCATTTCATACCTTTTAATGGTATTGTCATTATGCGTATTAGATTGATGTCTAAATATGCTAAGAATGACATCGACCTTAGAATAGTTTTGACACTAGGTGTAAACTATTCTTAAAGTAAATATTCCTAGTCGTTGGTTTTGGAATACGGTCAAATTCCTATAACCTAGAAGACTAGCACATGTCGTATATTGAAATTAGAGTTCCAATGGTTTAACGCGATGTACCATGAGTTTAGGAAACTCGTATAGACATATGGGTATTCGTTGGAGCAAATACTGAATGACTCATAAGTGATTCCTAATAGTTGGAAGTACACACCACCGTCAATAGGAATCTCCTCGAGTCGAGTAGCATATGTAATCCTTTGACTATAGGATAACATTGATTTTGTGTGAGATCCTCCACACTTTGATGCTATGTATGTCAGAAACCTTTCATGGTCTGACCTCTAGATGTTCGTTGGGTGTGGACCGATGCACTCAGTAATCAAGTGTGAAGCAAGATAATATCCATCGACCCGTATGTGTACCATAAGGGGTTTAGATATCCATGTTAGTAAAGCCAAGATTCTTAAATCATTGGCCAAATTCGATCACCTAGGGTGGATCGCATCAGTTATGAAGAATCGTGGACATGTCGACATGAGATGTGCATCTAAAAAACTTGACGGTGTATTCTATGTTTCCTAAGCACAACTCCGATAGCCTATAACGGAGGGATTGTTAAACATATGTGATGACCTCGACTTGTATAGTTCAGAAAGGTCGTTCGTGTTCTTCGCAAATTTGGAGGTGGCCAAATTGCGTACATATTAGTTAGGCTTATATGACGAACGTGTCTGAACTTAGAGAGTCCCGATATAAAGTGTACTCGTTGAGCACTTCGGTAGCCGATTATTTTTTATAAAAGATAATATTTGATATTATAATTATCAATTAAGATAATCAACTGTTATTGGATAACATTGATTATTTGCTTTGACCTAATTGAATTAATTGGATTAATTCAATAATTACACAAGGGCTTAATTGTAAAATCATAATTATCTCTACCATTTGAGGATATTATGGTAATTGTAAGTATGTAATAATAGGTGTTTTTGGCAAAAAATTAAACTAATTTATTTCCTAATCCTTGGTTTGATTTAATTGGATTAAATTAAAGTGGGAGACAATGGAGATTAGTCACACCTAATTATACATATTTGGACAAATTAGATTAAACCCACTTAAAAATTGATTACAACTTTATTAATTAAAAATTGTCTAAGTTTTGCTATAAATAGCAAGATTTAGGAATGTTTTAATTACAAGTACAAATACAAGCAAATTCTTGAGAGATTAGCCTAAGTTAGACTAGTGTTTAGAGAAGCTTGTGAGGTCTCTACAATATTTCATCTAGGAGAAATCAAGATTGGATCTTTAAGTAAAGCTTGGAAGCATTGGAAACAAGATTGGATCTTGAAGTCAAGCTTGCACACCTTTGAGGTTCTCCAACAATTTCAACAAAGGAGAAGTAGATTGGATCTTGCATCAAGCTTACTAGGTAATGTTTGATCTTCTCCTAAGCTATGTTTATTTGTGTATTAGATGCATGATCACATAGCTTAATGTTGAATAAGGCTAATCAATTGTGTTAGGATACTTTAGAAGTATAAGCACAACATGCTTGTAATTAGGTCAAAGATGTTCATGTTGGACATGGAACAATTAATAAGAGTTTGGAACTCTAGATTAAAGCTTAGAGCTATGACTACCATTCTAGAATCACTTGACCACCTTTGGGTGACCTAGAATTGTTCACGAGACATTTCTTAGTGGGATTCTAATTTGGTTTGTGTATTGGATTCAAAATTTATGCAATTGCGTATTTAGAATAAATTTATATTTTTGTAAAAATAAATGATATTTTGAAAAACATGATATTTATTCTATAACATGTGTTAATGTTGGTTTTGAAATTAAAAATTAATTTTGGGTATTTTTGAAGTATTTAGGGAAGACCGAAAGCAATTAGGGTATAGCTCACTGGAAAGTCAGTGAGCTGAAGCTTTGAAAGAAATTATAAAAAATGCTGGCTGGGCGCACTGTGCGCGCACAGTGCGCTGTACGTGCTAGGTGCGCAGTATTTTTGTTTTCATTCGTTCGGGAGCTTACGGACTCCGATTCAGTCCCAGTTTTTTCCTATACACTTGTAATGGAATATAGTATTTCATTAAATGATTTAAAATTACACCCATACTTTATTTCTATGGATTAGACCTATTTCCGCTACCCGAGGCACCGATCCGACCCTAGGGGTTCCACAACTGCCCCAACAAAGTGTTCCATATCATCACTTAATACAACATCATGCTTGAAACTCGTTGAAAGATGGAATGGGCTACTTCCCGATCATCCACTCCTCAGAGGAGGTTATTGTCTTGAGGGAGCAGTTGAAATTGACTTAAAACCGATTGGAGATGCAGAATGAAGAGATGAAGAGGCAGAAACAGGAGCACGATCGAGAAATTGCGAGCTTGCGGCGCTTGTGGAAAGATCGCTTGCTCAGACTAGTGTTGTAGAATTGACCTTCACAATTCCTCCAGGGCTGACAGATGCAGCACCTACATCGACCGATCATCCTGCATGATTTTTTTAATGTAATAAAACTTTTATTTTATATATAATAATTATTTTAATTTCTTTTTTAAAAATTTAAAAAATAAAATATTATAAAAATATATATGTAATTACCGATTAATTACATATATTTTTTAATAATATTATATTTTTTAAAAAAATTGGCGTCGACAAGATAAATTTCGACGCTAAATATATTAGACATTTAGTGATACCACATATGTTCGTTGCTAAAAGATATGAGCTTTAGCGTCGCTTATTTTTATTGACACTTAATTTTACAATTTCTACGTCGTCTATTATGGGTTTTGACGACGATAAATGGACAATGCTGAAATATTTAGCTTCGCCAGTTGATTTTCGACGCTAAAATATTTCCTCAACCAGCCTTGAGTATCCATTTTCTGCGTCACTTTATTTTGAAAATAAAAAATTTAGCGTCGACTTTTACCTCGTTACACGTCGAAGCTAAAAAAATCGAATTCTTGTAGTGATTTTAGGAGCATGGATGACTTAAAGTAGTTTGATTTTTCTAAAAGATTTTTAAAAAGAAGAAAAATTATCCCAATTTTTCATGATTTACTTGGTTCATTTAAATTGTTTTAATAGTGTGTATCCACTTTTTAAAAACACAGTATTAAATTTTTTTAAAATAATTTAAATGACTATCAACTGTTCATTGAGTGTCGGAATTTTCCGTCGACAATCAATGAAAAATTATCGGTAAATAAATTTAATGAAGGAAGCCAATAGATCAATTCCCTCAATAAATACATTTTCGACAATATAATTACTTATGGAAATTATTTCCGTCGTTAATTACCGATGGTAACTCCTTCGCTAAATTGCGGCCATTTCCATGCATGGTGATAAAATGATCTCATACCAGCTGATTTCGTTGGTAATGTTGTCTGGATTGAATTCTTGAGGTCTATCACTAGCACAAATCTTGAAATGTAAACAAAAATTGCTTTGTCCAATTATATCTTACAAATCATCCCCATCGAAGAAACCATCTTTCGCTCTCCTTCAACTTTTAACGATAATTTGGCATATTAGACCAATGGAGCGAGGTAAGAATTTCCACTCCAACAATGCATCTTATACGTTTAGGAGTAAGTTAAAATGTGACTCACGCAAACTAATACTTTTAACTCATTATTTTAATATTATCTATTTTAAAAAAAAAAGATTTATCGTGACCTGGTACAAAATCACCACGATATCTCAAACCAGAATGGCATATTCATAATCTTCTTCTTTCATCAGGAGTCTATGAGGTAGGTGTTGGATTTTCTAGGTCAAACCAAGATCAAATTAAGTGATGAAATGTGCAAATACATCAAAGTAAAGTTGCGGAATTACTCACTTTGATCGGCTTTTGGATGCGATGACAACAAAAATTTCTTCCTCCATGGATGACTCTCGGCCAAGCTCCTCTTTTTGTACTCCAAGATCCAAGCTTTGTTTCGGTCAAGGTCCTTCAAGCTCCAAGCTTTAAGTGTGATTCCATGCTCATGAATGAGTTTCCCTATCACCTTTGTAAGACTTCTTTAGTGTGCTAGCACTTGAAAATTTTGCCACAAAATTTCCCTAAAGCTTCTTGTTGCTCTCGGCAATGGAAGAAAAATGGAGAGGAAAAATGGTTTCAAAAACCGTGAGGTGGAGAGGAGAGAAGATGAAGTTGTGTTGGTTATGTTTTTAGATTTCAAAAATCTAATACCAATTACCAAATTCAAAATTTGGTACAAGACTTTAAAGTCTTCAACCACTTCCATCAATCAAAGATGACAAGGTGTCAATCACTAAAAAGGTGACAAGACCTCCATCACTTAAATGACTAATGATGTGACGCGTGATGTGACTTGTGGGCTCCACTTGATTCGAAATGCGAGTGGGCCCGCAACACATCCCGGGCTCGGGTTTGCTAATTCTGAATTAACGAATTTTCCGTTGCGACGTAATTAAATCAAATTTAATTAAATAATTATGTTTAGCAAAATTACTATTCACATCGCTAGCGAATTAATTCTAAATTAACCCGTTCGCCCGAATTAAAATCCAATTTTAATTCCGCGTCGAAATCTAATTTCGTTTAATATATCGAATATTATTTTATCGATTAATTCCAAATTAATCGTTCTCTCTCTTTAAATAATATTTTATCCCAGATAAAATATCTCTGTAATTAATCCCAGATTAATTTTATCTCTCTATTAATTAATCTCAGATTAATAATGTGCGAGTCATACATCATCGGTGAATCTTCGGGAAACGACCCATGAGATCCCTGGATATGTTGGCAGTAAATCCAGTCGTCGGACTATCCGAACACGTACGTACCTAGTACCACGTTTTTACCGATTTACAAGACATGGTTGGCTTCTAGAAAAGCACCATGCCTACCCAATTCTCCAGAAATATTCTTAAAGGAATATGTAATATGTATCAGGCGTAATATACAAAGTATTGCGTATTGCGATCCAGTATCGGATGTCACGTGCTAGGCCTGGGGCTGGAATTGTGTCTGCCCCGTACGAAGCACATGTCGGATCTCTGGTAACTAGTCTTTATAATCGGATAATCATGACCTAGTCATATTATCCCGATGACTGCAAAACATAAGAGTACCAGTTCCGTATCCTACGTGACCATCATCTCCAATATGACTGGAGTGATACTTCCATATTGAAATCACACCCAATACACTACGATTCTCAATATACCCAGAAGAGACGTACACAGAACCTGTTAAAGCCCTGGACGACCAAAACCAAAGTATATTGATTGTCGCAAGTATTAGCGGTGCAAGTCTCAGGTTAAGACCAAATACACCTACCCTGATTCGGACTTCCATAGACACATAGTCATACTACCAATGGAATTCCGAGGGGTCTATCCAGAGCGAAGCTGTTTCCGTACCATCGGTAAACACAACCTCCTATTACACTTGCATGAGTATCCAATACCCAAATATATGAGAACTATGTTGTTATGCTCCCATAACACGCACAAGTGCAATACCAATGTTTAAAAATATGGGGCGGCGCCTCGAGGCGGCCGGCCATTGAGGCGCGAGGCGGACCTCCTCGAGGCGGTGAGGCGGGCGCCTCGGTCCGAAAATCGAAAAAATACATTCATTTCTTCATAATTCATAGTATGTTCAAAAAACTATTGATAAGTAATCCAAAATACATTACTTTATTCATAATTCATAGTATGTTAAAAAAATTATTGATAACTAATCCTTAAATAAACAATCAAATGAGGCAGAGACAGTTACAAATAATTCGGAGTTTAACTTATTTTGAACAATCAAATGAGTCAATCAAATGAGTCAATTTCTGATCAGAAACCATAGAAACAATCAAAATATTATAATACAACAGGATTAAATAACGACAGTGAGAGTTGAAGACATTCACAATAAAATTCACAATATAATTCACAATACAACAGGATTAAATAACCATAGAGAGGAAAATATGCAGACATTCACAATAAAATTTGGAGTTTTAACTTATAAATATGCAGACATTCACAATGAAATCGACAGTGAGAGATGAAGAGTTACCAACAGAAAATTAGTTAAAGAAGGAAACAGATGCGGTTTTAGTCGAACATGGGTGCCGACAGTGAGAGAGAAGCAGTTGATTGCAGTCGATTGCAGAAGTCGACCGTGAGAGAGAAATGGGTGCCGACAGTGAGAGAGAAATGGGTGCCGACAGTGAGAGAGAAGCAGTCGATTGCAGAAGTCGGAGAGAGAAGCAGTCAATACCTAATTTACTCGCAGAATCAAGTCGAACATTAAACCAACATCTTTTCATTTATTTTTTTTTGGTTGCAACCAAAACGTCGTCGTTTGGTCTAAAAAAAATTAAAATTAAAAAAAAAATACTTCGGCTGAGGCGGCCGCCTCAGTCACAGTGAGGCGTCCGCCTCCAAAAAACCGCAAGAGGCGGCCGCCTCGAAGCGCCTTCGCCGCGAGGCGGCGAGGCGGCGCCTCGAGGCGGCCGCCTCAGCCGTTTTTTTAAACAATGTGCAATACTAGTCTATTCCGCATTATCGATGTCCAATCTCGATAATACTACGACTAGGGATTTTTAATGATTAACCTTAGTGGATTAATATTGTCTCATATCTTATTAATCCGTAACTAATCATATGGACTTTTATCATTTATGTATCTTGGTAATCCAATTACAAATGATAAAAGAGCAATTTCCTTTATCACATAGTTAATTTGTACAACAACACCATGTTCTGTACAAATAGTGATGTTATGGGTCATAATTGTCCAACAATCTCCCACTTGGCCTATAGCCAATCACTCAAGTGTCTTACACTTGAACTATATACGGTTCGCTCAAACTTATGCTGAGAAACTGCTTTCATCAGCGGATTTGCAAAGTTATCATCTGATGCGATTTATTCGATCATCACATCGCCACGATGTATGATCCGAACGAATCAGATGAATAGTTGAAGTATATAATTGGATCGTTGATGAGACCAGTAATTCTTTAGCCTGTGCTGTAGCCTAGCTCAGCTGCCAACTGAACTATTCCTAATCTGATTAGGATTATATAGATCCAAATTGCTTCTATTGCTGCCTCAGCTGCAGCAATATTCCACTTTTGTTGTTTATTCGGCAACAGTATATTGCTTGGAAGATTTCCAGCTCACTGTTCCGTTATTCAAACTATATAGTATCCTTATTACGACTTATAGTCGTTTTTATCGGTTAGGAAACTTGCAACAGTGAACCCAGTCACTTCAAGTTCTCCTTCTCCATAGTATAAGAAAGAATCATTAGTTCATCTAAGATACTTAAGGATGTTCTTAACATCAATCCAGTGACCATCACTTGGATTGGCTTGATTGTGACTCCATATGCTCAAAGTATATGAGACATCAGGTCGCGTACATATATTTCAATGTACGAGTTCTCGGAGAGTACCAACAACTTTTAGATCTATCCCAATAGATCTTTATTCCTAGAATAAAGGTTGTCTCTCCCAAGAATTCTACGGAGAATTTTCCATGAAAGCCAAGCTTTAATCAATTGTATTATGGGAATATCATTTCCAAGAAATGATATATCATCATTATTTAGGACAATCACTGTTAGTGCGCTCCCACTAACCTCCTTATATACACAAGAATCATTTTCGTTTTGAATTAAATCATATACTATTATGATTACATCAAAACGATAATTCCAAGAACACAATGCTTGCTTCAATCCATAAATGGATCGATTTAATTTGCAAACCTTGTTTGCCTGTTTTGGTACGACAAAACCGTCAGGATGTTGTAAACATCCTCCAAAAGATTTCCGTTTAAGGAAAGCGGTTCTGACGTCCAACTGCCACATTTCATAAATGAAACATGCAGCATTAGCAAGCATTATCCAAATGGATTTAACCATGGCAACGAGTAAAAGGTTACGTCGTAATCAACACAATGTTGATAACGATACCTTTTCGCTACAAGCCTAGCTTAGTACGTTTGTATATTGCCATCCATGTTTGTCTTCCTTGAAGACTCATATAGTACCAATAGGCACAATGGCTTCCGGTACATCAACCAGTGTCCAAACTTGGTTGGTATACATGGAATCCATTTCGGACATCATGGCACTTGCCATAATAGGGAGTCGATACCCTGTATCACTTCCTCATACGTAGTCGGTTTGTGTTCCTCAATAAGATTGACATCTTTACGAGGTGAGATCAGAAACCCATACCTCCCAGGTTATTTTCTGACTCTCTCCGAATTACGCGGTTCTTGTGTATTTGAAGATTGTGGTACAGTTTCATCCTTGATGAACTGTTTGTGTTCCATTAAGGAATCAGTGCCTTGAACAGTATTACTCTGATTTTCATCGGGTTTTACTTTCCTCCCAGTTACCACTGCATCTAGGTATTCCTCTTAGGAAAACAGCATGGAAAGCAACAATTACATTGTTCTCTAGTGAGTTGTATAAGTATTATACTTTTGTTTCCCTAGGATAACCTACAATTAGGCACTTATCCGATTTGGGTTCTAGTTTGGTATCATCCAAACATATGCCCAGCATTCCCAAATCACCAGGAATGAGAAAACCCGGTTTCTTTCCTGTTCATATCTAATATGAAGTCTGTCTAACAGATTTTTATGGAACCCTATTCAAAATAAGTATTGCACTGTGTAATGCGTATCCCTTGAAGGAAAATGGTAGCTCAGAGTGACTCATGATAAACCTTATCATGTCCAACAAAATTTGGTTTCTCTGTTTGGACACACCATCAAATTGAGGTGTTCCGAGAAGAGTCCACTTTGAAAGAATACTATACTCTTTCAAGTAATCCAGAAACTTATTGCTCAAGTATTTTCATCACGGTCCAATCGTGATGTTTTAATACTCTTGCCGATCTGTTTGTCTACTTCGTGTCGAAACTCTTTGAATTTATCAAAAGTTTTCGATTCGTGTTTCAAAAGAAACATATAACCATAACGCGATGCCACATCCATAAAGGTTACGAAGTATTCATATCCACCTCTAGCCTAGCTAGATATGGGCCCATTTATGTCACTATGAACAAGGGCTAACAGATCGGTGGCACTTGTACTTTTACCAAGTAAAAGGTGTTTTAGGCACATTGCCTAATAAACTAGATTCGTAGACATCATTTGAATAGGATCAAATCCGTCCTAGTATTCACTCTTCAAAAGTGTGGATATACGAGTCTTGTTTAATATGTCCCAGACAACAATGCTACAAATAAGTCTCATCTGATCAAATCAGTTTGAGCTATTTGTTTGTCATGTCATACATTTGAGATTCATTTATATTCAAAATATAAATACTGTTATTCACATCTAATGTGTTTATCTCAATATCATTTTTATAAAATAAAACACTTTAGTGTCCTAGAATATAAAGGTATACCCGCAACGAGTTATACTCTGATATAGAGATAATGTTTCTAGTCAAACTAGTTACATTATACCAATTTCCTAATTTAAGTACACACCCAAAGGGTAGTTCCTAAACTTAGGTTTCTACGGTTAAAACAGCGACTCTCGTCCCGTTCTCGATTCACAGATCAATCTCAACTGAAGTCAGTATCCTGCTAATCAGCAAATTCTACACATCAGTACATATTTATGTACAATACTTAGTATCAAAATCCAATTTTGAAACTAATAGTGAACATGCATCTTCAATTCCTTCATGTCTGCCTTGTCCATATGGCAGTCACGCTTTAGTGACCCCGTTTGCCACAGTTTAGGCAGACATCTTGGGATATGTCCTTTGTCTTCCAAGAAGACTGTGATGATTTTTCCTTTGCCCCTTTTAGAAGCTCTGGCTCTACCTCATTGAGCATAGCCATCAACTCTCCAAGAGTTTACTCTCGGTTCTTAATGAACCTGCCCCAGCTATCGGGTAGAGACTATAAGATCAAATCTTTGGCAGTCTCATCCACATAGGTAATGCCCAGCTAACCTAGCTGATCGATGTCAGCAATCATCTGCGACACCTAGTGCTCGACAGATGTACCATCTGACATACACGAGCTAAAGAGCTTCTTATGCAATTTGTACTTCTAAGATCTAAATCTATGAAGATCTTTAATTTCATCATCATGGTACAATGATCTAATCCTTAATTCTGACGACGGAATTAAAGAGTCATTGCATCTAGCATAAAGGATTGAGCACTAAATTTATCATCACATGAATCTTCCAAAGATCATGTTATACTATTTGCTCAACTCCGGGCTTAGGCCCGAGATGTTTCTCTATCAAATAAAGTAACTCCTCAATTCCCAGGACTATCCTGAGGTATTATTCCCAATTTGAAAATTAAAGCTGTTTAATAACATTTTCACCCAGGTTTATGTTTTAAACATTAATCTTTCAGTTATCTTGATTGATATAGTCCAACTATCCAATCAACGATTTTAGGTACTATTAAATATAATGATTACTATAGTCTAACTATATAATCAACTATAATTTGATTGGTTAAATTCAAATATATTGATTACTATAATCCAATTATATAATCAACTATAATTTGAAGTAGTTTGAATACAGTCCAACTGTTTAATTAAAACAACGATATTAGTCCAACTAATATTTATTCGAGTAATGACGAAAAATTAAATGAGCGCATATTGGCAAGTATCTAAACGAAATTGCAAATTTAATACTTGCCTCCCACTATTTTTTGGCGAGCCTCTAACCCTCTGTTGAGTACTCGGGAAACCTTGTTTCCTAGTGGGCTAGGATCCCGTTAAATAACACACAACCTTAACTTTGACCAACAAGATGTATGATATTTAACTAGGTAGATCTCTAAGATCAATTGGATCTCATCCAATTCCTAGATCCAGTAGGTGGAATATGACCGGTGCTTACACACGCGTATAACGCAAGCGCACGTATCGTTCAAGTAGTATAAAAAGTATCGATCCCACGAGGACTTAATATCTATTCTATTAATTTTATAAGTTCAAATGATTACTAGTATCTAACAGGTTGTTTGATTGATTTGAAAAGGTGACGATTCTAAATTTAAAATAAGTAAATAAAGTTGTTCGAAAGTAGGCTTAAGAAAATTCAATATTAAAACTATCTAGGGTTGTGATTTCTTTGCAATATCATTTTAAAGATGAAGTGGTTATCTTATAGTTGGATAAAATATTGATTTATTAACCTAGAACACTAAATTATGTAAAAGCCTCTTCCGATGGTCAGACACAAATACCCAGTTTAACCCAATTGAACCATATGTCTATGTCAACCAAATTACCTGGATTCATTAAGATTAAGTTCCAATTATGGCTACCCCCGCCCGACAGGTATATTCCTATCCTGTAAGGAAATCTATTAAAGGGTTATATATCCTCAAGGAAGATCGTGGGCTATTGAGTCTAAGGTCTAAACTTAAAATCCCTATGTCTAGTTCATTTTAAGTTTACCAATTCAATTTTATTAATGGCCAGTTAAGAAAAAGCATTAAGATTAAGACTCAATAAATAAACCTTTATATTACCCAAACTATAATTTAACCCCTTATAAACCGGTGATATTGGATTTCATCACAACCCCAGATAATTGGCTTAGTTACGACACATATTACGGGTAGTAAAAATTTAAATAAAATAAAAGACATAAAGTAAATTCTGAAAATTAAATACTGAAAAGTAAATTGCTGAAAAGTAAAAAAAAGTAAAAAGTAAAAAGTAAAAAGTAAGAAGTAAAAAAAAATAAAAGTAAATTACTGAAGTAAATTACTGAAAAGTAAATTACTGAAATTAAATAAAGTAAAAGTACAATAAAAGAAAATGTTGGGGTTAGAGGATCAACTTTTATTACTACTATTTTAGATATCTCCCTTAATATAATATATTAACTTTGCGTGATAATTACCAACCAGCCATATAGGCGGTATCCTGATTAAGTCAAATTAATAATTAATTACCAACCGACCAACCAGGCGGTATCCATATTTAGTCAGGTTAAAACCAATTTATAATTAATTTCCAACCGGCCAATATAGCGGTATCCTCATTTAGTCAGATTTTAAATAGTTTATATTTTATATTTAAGGGAGATTAATCTAGATAGCAATAATAAAAGCTTTACCTTTTACCCCAGCAAAGGGGAGTTACCTCCTCATTGCTTGAAAAATAAAAACTACAAAAGTAAAGAAAGAAAAGGTTTGTGCGTAAAAGTAAATTGCGGAAAGTAAAAACTGAAAAGTAAAGAAAAGAAAGTGCGAAAGCGGAAATTAATTACTGGAAGCTGTAAATAAACAAACAAGATAAAATCTTCTTATTTATTCATTAGGAATTTCAAAGAAGAAAGTATGAATTTTACAAATGAAATGGCTTGGTATTTATAGGCAAAATTTTGCCTATATCAAATCATCCATCAAATTCTCCACCAAATCCATTATTAATTTATCCACTAATTACTCCACCAAATCCATAATTTCTCCACTAATTGCTTATCTTGTTTGGTGTTGATTTGATAATTTTTATTAATTATTTATTAATTTATATTTTGCTTTGAAAATGATTGATAATGACTTTAATAATTACACATCACACACTTCTGGATAGTTCATCAATTTCGGTCATGAACTCTTCAGAATTAGAAAATATTTTCTCTTTCAAAGTTGTAGATCGTTAAGTCCTCTTTAATCTGGCACTTCAATCAGCTCAATCCGATATCTGAGTAAAAAGTTATGCCCAAACTACGACAGATGCGCAAAACTGGAATTCCCAAAACTGCACTTCATCAAAACGCCCTTTCAAGTTTCCAATCTCCAAAATTAATATATCAAGTCCAATAATTGCCCTTATTTGACCCATATTCATCCTAAATGATTTCATTGAGACCCGATATTATTTTATCTGCAAAATAAACTAAAACACATCAAAACGTTCATCAAACCCGAGAAACTAAACAAAATATTAAGTTAAAGGGGCGGTAAATATTGATATATTTTCCGCTCATCACACCCCCAAACATAACATTTTGCTAGTCCTCGAGTAAACAACAAAATAAAAATTAAATTAAATTAAGCCACTTTCGTAGGGATTACGGTTGCATTTAGCATATGCAACAAGCCTTTAAACCCCTAGGTGTCCATAGTGGACGGGTTGTAGTCTCGTGAGGGTTTACATCAATGATACCCACAAACATTTTACAAAATTAAAAAGGTAGTAAAACTAATGCACACAAAAGCAAAAAGACAAGCGAAAAGAGAATAAAGATGTTAGTGACTAATCAGGTGAAACTTCTACTCCAAGTTACTAGTCGTTTTCTTTCCTTCTAAATTACCGAATAAGTAAATTCTCTGATTATTTTTACCATTCTTCATATACACAGCCAACAAAATATTAAACAACTCATTTTTTCCCATAACAGTCATAAGTGCAGTTGATAAGAGAGTAATATTTTTGTCCTAAAGTTCTATCAGATTTCACACCATTTTGTAGCAATGGAATAATTTTTCTCATTTTTCTAAATTTTTTTTCTTTTTTTTCTATTCTATTTTTTATTTATATACAATACCTTCCATCTATTTAGCGAGTGTTAGGTCGGTGACTCCCAAACCAGTTGGCTTTAGGGCACCAGGTGTTAAGACACCCCTACGGACTTAATTACTCAAACTTCAGATATATATATTTTTGCAGCATCTTCGATCCATGTAACGAGCTTTGGGCCAGTGACTCCCAAACCAGTTGGCTTTAGGGCACCAGGTGTTAAGACACCCCTACGGACTTAATTACTCAAACTTCAGATATATATATTTTTGCAGCATCTTCGATCCATGTAACGAGCTTTGGGCCAGTGACTCCCAAACCAATTGGTTTTAGGGCACTAGGTGTTAAAACACCCTTACAGACTTAATAACTCGGATCTCAGACGTTTTTTTTTTTTTTTACTCCATTGCTTTTTGAGATGCTTCCTCCAATTAAACTAGAGCACTGAATATTACAAACTTTTCAATTTTAGCTCATGTCCGTATGTTACTTTATATGTTGATAATATCTTCTAACTGAACATATGAAGATTCCTTTTAGTCCGTTTTAAGGAGAATTCACAAATTAAATAATTCAAAATGAAATAAATAAAAATTAACTTGTTTCGAAATAGGTTTGAGATACGTCTCAGGAGTGAAAACTCCTTACTCAACTATCTCTTACCAATTTCACATTTTTAGTCAAAATAAAAACAAAAACGCAAAATATTTTTGTAATTTTTGAAAAATTTTCAAATTTTTTGTATTTTTCGAAAAAATTTAGACTAAAAATAAAAATAACACACAAACTAAAATAAGGTACTGATCAACTAATTCTCTCCCCCAAACCTAAATGAGACATTGTCCCCAATGTCTTAAACAGTAAAAGGAGAGTTAAGAAGGTCGTACCTGGTTAGCTGAAATTCTAGGAAATTAAAGGTTAAGATCCAGATTAATCCGACGCCTCTTACCACGATCGTCCTCGGACCAATTTATCTTTGAAAGGATATGGTCAACTTGTGGTTCATAGGCTATGAGTTGGTCTATTAGATCCGGAGCAGTTCTGGCAGTAAAGAGGAGTTCTTTCATAGGTTTTGACACGAACCCATTTCTCCGAGCATCATCAAGAAATACACAAAGAAAATCATAAAATCCATCAACATTAAATAGTCCAAGCGGTTTCTGGTGTATGTTCAGGTTCGCCCAAGATAGAACTATAAAAATTTCCTCCAATGTACCCAAGCCACCTTGCAAAGCGATAAAAGCATCAGCACGGTTAATCATTTCTACCAGTCATTCAGACATACCTGGCACGATCAGTTCCTCTCCGTTTGATGATCCAATAAGATTTGCCTCTGCCAAGGGTTTTGGGATGATTCCCAAAACATGACTGCCTCCTTCCTGTACAGCCTTTGAAACGATCCCCATAAGTCCGATATTTCCTCCGCCATTTATTAAGTGCATATTCTTTGCAGCTAAAACTCGACCTAATTTATGTGCTGCTTATACGTATTGTGGTTTAGTTCCAACACTACTACCACAAAACACACAGATGTTTTCAACTCGTCTTCTTGAAGTGGCTTCCATGTTTTACTCTGAATGTCTTCAAAAGTGCAATGATGAGTTGAATTTATAATATCTGAAAAGGGTGAGTAAAATAATAGCACTAGTACCTGCCAAATGACAATTATTAGTTAAACAAATCGGGATAGTAAAAAAGGTCTGGATCCTGTCGGAGAAAATAAAAGAAAATAACAAAACAAATTACAATTATTAGGAAAAGACAAAGAGATATAATATTTACAAGAAAAGTAGCGGCTTGATTGACGTCTATGCGTCAGGGACAAGCTTCCCATCCAATTTTCTTATAAATTGGCAAACAGGGTCTTTTTGAGTCAGATTCCCAAGACTTAACAGTTGTCTTTCTTTTTGAAATTGTGTATGTAATTTGCGAAAGGCTATGTGAACATATCCACTGGGATGCATCTCAAGAGTTGAAGATATATCATCTAAAGACTCCTTACGCAAGCCATCCCTAATGAATTTAATTTTGTCTTCGCGATTATCAGACACCATTCCTAAAGAACGACAACGAGTATTGCAATTCCATCGTGCACATTTGTAACAAACACCCATTTGTTTAGCTCTACGTTTCTTTGCATAGGTGCTTCTTCCAAAACCAGGCAGATGTGAAATAAAAGAGTCAGAAGACTCACCTGCCAATCGGACCCGTGCTTCAATTACCCAACGAATGTCATTAGAAACACCGTGAATTGTTAGTAGTCTCATCCGTTCCAAGCGAGCTTTGTATACTTTCATCAGAGATTTTTGAGGGAGAGAATGATATTGCTTGTGAAGATTTGCGAGAGCTTCTTCCATCTTGAAATGACTTAATCTGCAAAAACTAAACACACAAAATTAAATCACACCAAATCACAATATATACACAAATTGCATGGGTTGCCTCCATGCGACCGCTAAGTTTAAAGTCGTCAGCCAGACTTGACTTCTCGAACGTTAAGCTGGATCTGAAAGTGTAACACTTTATTTTTGTCGCTCAAATGATTCTCCCCAGTAGTGTTTAACACGTTTGTTTTTAACCTTGAAAGTTTTGTTGGAGTCAGGATCATGTATCTCAACGGCTCTGTCTGGTAAAACCTTGGTGATCACAAATGGACCTGACCACCGTGATTTTGGCTTCCATGGGAAGAATTTCACCATTGATTTGTTTAACAGTACCTTCTGCCCTAGTTCCAGTTGTATGCGTACTGACTTCTCATCATGTCTTTTCCTTGCCTTTTCCTTGTACAATTTGGCATTCTCAAAAGGTTGTATGTGAAATTCCTCCAATTCGTTGAGCTGGTGGAACTTTTTCTCTTCTGTTGCTTGTAGTGCAAGAATAGGCTTCTTCAGTATGCAGTGCGCTTTATCTTCAGGCTCCACAGGTAATTGACATGTTTTAAGTTTGTCAGTAGAACTTTGTCTTTCATCAGAGTTCTGATCGGTACTATGTATCACATCAAGTCTGAAACATTCCTCCTTATTTTCATCATTTGTGAAATTCATGGCTTTGAAAACATTGAATGTTACTTCTTGGTCTTGTACCCTCATGGTTAGTTCTCTTTTTTGTACATCAATAATGGTTCGACCTGTAGCCAAGAATGGTCTCCCGAGGATGATTGGCACGTCTGCGTCTTCCTCCATATCAAGGACAATAAAATCTGCTGGGAAAATGAATTTGTCAACCTTGACCAACACATCCTCAACTACGCCTCTTGGAAATACGAGCGTTCTATCAGCAAGTTGTAGTGAGACTGAAGTTGGCATTTTTTCTCTCTAATCTGTAATTTCCTGAAAATAGAAAAAGGCATCAAGTTAACACTCGCACCTAAATCACACAAAGCCTTACCAAAGTTATGTTCTCCTATGACGCAAGGAACAGTGAAACTGCCAGGATCTTTCAACTTCGGGGGAAGTTTCCTCTGAATGATGGCACTGCATTCTTCTGTTAATGCTACTGTCTCGTAATCTCCCAATCTCCGTTTTCGTGAAAGAATGTCTTTCATGATTTATGACATAAGGGCTTCTTCTCCAAGCTGCTTCTGCAAAGGGATGTTGATGTGCAAACTTTTTGAAAACCTCCAGGATCGAGCAAACTGCTTGTCCAGTTTGTTCTTCTGAAGACGTTGAGGAAAAGGTGGAGGTGGAGTGATCTGTTCTTTTTCCTTTCTTCTTTTTCCTTTGCCTCTCTTTTCCTTTGCCTGTTTTTCCTCCATCTGTTGTTCAGCTTATTTTGGAACTTCTTCTTGCGACATCTTGATTCCAACATCTTTGTTGATTTCAGTACCGCTTTTCAAGTAATGGCTTGACATTGCTCCTTCCCTCGGTTCCTTGGATTGGGTTCTGTGTTGCTGGGAAGATTACCTGGTGGTCTGTAACTCTGAGCATTGGCCAGTTGTCTGATTTGATTCTCCAGTGCTTTGATGGAAGCTGATTGGCTCTGAAAGATAGCATCGTACTTTTTTAACTGAGCCAGCACTTCTGCTATTCCTGGTTCATTTGCCTGCTCCTGGCCTTTGTTCTGTTGCTGGAATCCTGGTGGTGGATAGTTCCGTTGTTGGCCTGAATTGTTGCTCCATGAAAAATTAGGATGATTCCTCCACCCTGGGTTGTAGGTGTTGGAATATGGATTGTTCCCCTGCCTGTTGAAATTGTTGACAAAATTCACCGTTTCTTCAAGTTGGTTCGACTCTGGTGTTCCTCCATATGGTGAACTTGTGGATCCAGTGGTAAGAGTTTCCATGAATTTGTATATCTTATCTAGTTTGGTGTTGAGTGCTGTATTGGCTCCACTTTCATAAATTCCTGCAATTCTTTGGATCATACTCCTTTCTGTTGGCCACAAGGAATGGTTGTTGGCCATTTCTTCGATTAGGTCCCAGGCTTGATCTTCCCCTTTTGCCATCAAGGCTCCTCCAGCAGTAGCATCGATTGTGGTTCTCATTATTCCAGAAAGCCCATTATAGAATGTTTGGACTTGAAGCCATTTTGGAATCTCATGGTGATGACATTTCCGGAGAAAATCTTTGTACCTTTCCCAAGCTTCGCAGAGGGATTTTGAATCTTGTTGTACAAAGGATGTGATGTCATTCCTCAATTTTTCGGTTCTGGCTGGTGGAAAGTACTTTGCAAGAAATTTGGTGGCTAAAGTGTTCCAAGTTGTGAAAGAACCTGCTGGTAGTGAATGTAGCCAAGCTTTAGCTCTGTCCTTCAGGGAATATGGAAAAACTCGCAGTCTAATTGCTTCTTCTGATGCTCTGTTGTAGTTAAAACTGCCGCAAACTTCCAGGAAGTTACTGATGTGGGCATTAGGATCTTCAGTTGCATTCCCCCCGAATTGAACTGACTGCTGAATCATCTGAATGCATGTTTTGATGTCACACGCATTTGCTGGTAAGGGAGGAAGTACAATGCAAGAAATAAGTCTGTCAACCACCGGAATGGTTATGTCTCGAATGGGAATTGGTGGAGCAACCTCCAAAGGTTCAGGTTCCATGTTGACTAAAGCTTCTTGGCTTTCTCACCTTTCCCTTCTCAACTGTCTGATGGTTCTTTCAATTTCCGGGTCAAGCGGTCGGAGTTCAAAGCTTCTGGTTCGTCTCATGAAGTTTCTGAGAACCTGAAACACAAGAAAATAAAAACAATAAATAAAAAGAAATTAGATACAAGTAAAGTATCTAACCCCAAAACTAATAGTAAAAGATAAATAAGTCCCCGGCAACGGCGCCAAAAACTTGACCGGTGCTTACACACGCGTATAACGCAAGCGTACGTATCGTTCAAGTAGTATAAAAAGTATCGATCCCACGAGGACTTAATATCTATTCTATTAATTTTATGAGGTCAAATGATTACTAGTATCTAACAGGTTGTTTGATTGATTTGAAAAGGTGACGATTCTAAATTTAAAAATAAGTAAATAAAGTTGTTCGAAAGAAGGTTTAAGAAAATTCAATATTAAAACTATCTAGGGTTGTGATTTCTTTGCAATATCATTTTAAAGATGAAGTGGTTATCTTATAGTTGGATAAAATATTGATTTATTAACCTGGAACACTAAATTATGTAAAAGTCTCTTCCGATGGTCAGACACAAATACCCAGTTTAACCCAATTGAACCATATGTATATGTCAACCAAATTACCCGGATTCATTAAGATTAAGTTCCAATTATGGCTACCCCCCCGATAGGTATATTCCTATCCTGTAAGGAAATCTATTAAAGGGTTATCTATCTTCAAGGAAGATCGTGGGCTATTGAGTCTAAGGTCTTAAACTTAAAATCCCTATGTCTAGTTCATTTTAAGTTTACCAATTCAATTTTATTAATGGCCAGTTAATAAAAGCATTAAGATTAAGACTCAATAAATAAACATTATATTACCCAAACTATAATTTAACCCCTTATAAACCGGTGATATTGGATTTCATCACAACCCCAGATAATTGGCTTAGTTACGACACATATTTACGGGTAGTAAAAATTTAAATAAAATAAAGACATAAAGTAAATTCTGAAATTAAATACTGAAAAGTAAAAAAAGTAAAAAGTAAAAAGTAAAAAGTAAAAAGTAAAAAAAAATAAAAGTAAATTACTGAAAGTAAATTGCTGAAAAGTAAATTACTGAAATTAATAAAGTAAAAGTACAATAAAGAAAATGCTGGGGTTAGAGGATCAACTTTTATTACTACTATTTTAGATATCTCCCTTAATATAATATATTAATTTTGCGTGATAATTACCAACCAGCCATATACGCGGTATCCTGATTAAGTCAAATTAATAATTAATTACCAACCGACCAACCAGGCGGTATCCATATTTAGTCAGGTAAAACCAATTTATAATTAATTTCCAACCGGCCATATAGCGGTATCCTCATTAAGTCAGATTTTAAATAGTTTATATTTTATATTTAAGGGAGATTAATCTAGATAGAAATAATAAAAGCTTTACCTTTTACCCCAGCAAGGGGAGTTACCTCCTCATTGCTTGAAAAATAAAAACTGCAAACGTAAAGAAAGAAAAGGTTTGTGCGTAAAAGTAAATTGCGGAAAGTAAAAACTGAAAGTAAAGAAAAGAAGTGCGAAAGCGGAAATTAATTACTGGAAGCTGTAAATAAACAACATATACAATCTTCTTATTTATTCATTAGGAATTTCAAAGAAGAAAGTATGAATTTTACAAATGAAATGGCTTGGTATTTATAGGCAAAATTTTGCCTATATCAAATCATCCATCAAATTCTCCACAAAATCCATTATTAATTTCTCCACTAATTACTCCACCAAATCCATAATTGCTCCACTAATTGCTATCTTGTTTTGTGGTTGATTATAATTTTATTAATTATTTATTAATTTATATTTTGCTTTGAAAATGATTGATAATGACTTTAATAATTACACATCACACACTTCTGGATGGTTCATCAATTTCGGTCATGAAATCTTCAGAATTCGAAACTATTTTCTCTCTTCACAGTTGTAGATCTTTGAGTCTTATTTAATCTGGCACTTGAATCAGCTCAATACGATATCTGAGTAAAAGGTTATTCCCAAACTACGACAGATGCGCAAAATTGGAATTCCCAAAACTGCACTTCGTCAAAACGCCCTTTCAAGTTTCCAATCTCCAAAATTAATATATCAAGTCCAATAATTGCCCTTATTTGACCCATATTTCTGAAGGGGTTATTTAGGGGTGAATCCGGTAACGCAGCGGAAGCGGTGAAAATCCGATTTTCAGATTTCAAAACTTTTTCTCGGATAAATTAAATAAACATATTTATTTAACATTCCAATAATCAAATTATGAAAATAATTCAATAAAACATTTTTAGGTGAATTTACCGAAATACCCTTGCTTTGTATTTTTGTCCGTTTTAGTCCGAAATTGATCCAATCAATTTTGAATGATTCTAAATCATTTCTAAGATGAACTTATGATGTTCAAAACATCAAAACACCAAAGCAACCAAAATCCCCATTTTTTCTCTCTCAAAGCCGAGAGCACCAAATGGTGCCCAAGTTGACCATTTGGTCATTTCATGCTTCAAAACTCATCCAAATGAATCCAATCAACATGAACTTTGCATGCATCATATACACACCCAATGCTCAACATATATGAAAACCCCCAAATTTGGAATTAGTTAGAAACCCTAATTTTTCAATTCCACAAATTGGACAAATTAGGCTAATTACATTAATCAATGTTTCAATCATCATCTTCCATCCAATTCAAGTCCTCAACACAATGAAACAACTCAAGATCAAATCTAGGTCATTTAAGAGTGGGTCAACAACTCTAGAATAGCAACTTGGTTTCATAAACCTTAAAAATTACATATAACTACAATATCATATCCTTTCTTCATTACACATGCTCTACCATTTCACCAAACTTTCCATCAACAAAAACATAAGAATAAAGAAAGAAATAACCTAAGTATATCATATATGAAAGCCTAGATCCTAAGGAACAATTTCCTTACTAAAGCAGTTTGAGAAAACTTACTAAAATCAAGCTTTCTTTGGATTTTTCTTTCTTTCTCAAAGTTCTTTAAGCTTTCTTCAATGGTGTCTCTTTTGTAATATGTGTATTAGGTTAAGTGAAATGAAAAGCAAATGAAAACATTTATACTTGCAAAAATAAGCCTTGGCCGAAATTAACAAGACCAAATGCAACAAATATAATTTCAATTTCATTTAACCTTATCACACTTTATCAACTTGCATAAATATCTTTATAACCTTTATTAGATATTTATTTTGGTCAACAATTGCAACTAATGTCATTTACTTTAATTATCCTAACATAAGATTTTATATTTTAATTATTTAATCATTTAACAATTAAATATTAATTATTATCAATACAAAATATTAAATATATGTATAATATTTACATTAAATTTAAAAACCATATAATTCATTTAGAAATAAGTCAAATAACTCATTTTGACTATTATTAATGTATTTAAATTATCAAGTATTAAATGTAAATACACAATAATAAGTAAATGACTATCTAGTGTCTTTAGCATGTCTCTTGCGTTTAACCATTAAACGACTTTATAAATAATCAATATATTTATTTATGTTGCTCTAGTGCTCAACGAGTATGTTTCATTATTGAATCTCTCTAGGTTCAGGTAAATCCGTCAAAATCAATTTCATGTGATAATCTATCCACCCGTAGATTATGACGATCAAGCAACGAAATCAATTTCTGGTTAGTTCTGCCATGATATAATCATAACTCTATCCTTAATTATATGTAATCAACCTATCGTTCGTCAGATATCGGACATCCGATGCGACTCAAATTCTATAGACATCAAACATATTCGATTTCTAAAACACTCGACGTCTATATCCACTGGATAATCTCATCTCGCTAAACCATACAGGTCGAGGTCATCGCAAATGTATATTCCTCCGTCACAGGTATCCGGATAAATCCCAGAGATATAGATATGAACGTCAAATCTCTATCGGGATTATCCAGTCGACTATTCTATTAGCAATCTCAAAAAACGTTTAGAACTAGCTTCTAAACTTACCACGGGCCCATGGTTTTATCTGATTGCTAATCATATGGACTACCTATGCTCTGGTACCAGAACTGACGGATCCTATCTTGATACACATAGGACACCCTGAGGATCTATCTACACCCAACGAACAGGCGGAGGTCTGATCTAAATAGATCGGTGACGTGACTGCCGTCTAAGTGTAGAAGATGTCTCATGTGCCCACAATGGCATCTCAAGTCTAAGAATCACAAGTGCTACTCAACCCAAGAAGATTCTTATTGACGCTGGTGTACCATCCATTAAGAATCTTCGGTGAGTCGTTCAGTGTTTATCCGCTATAAACACCTACACGTCTATACTAGTCTCCAACTAATGGTTCATTGAGAAACCATTGGAATCATATATTCCAGTATACGACATGTACCGGTCTCAACGGGTTTACTATACTGACCAAGTAGTGTAAACCTTGACCAGGAACTGTCTGAGAATGACAACGTCATGATACATCTCAATGTCCGTTGCGACGCTTTTGCAACTGTACCATGACTAATCATTCTAAGGTCATTACGTCTTTACCATATAAAAGATTAGATTATATTATAGAAACTGCATATATTATTACTAATAATAATGTTTTACAGAAGTATTTAACAAAATACAACCGGGAATTGGCGCTCTGAGCACCAACCCCCCCTACAAAATCTCTCACTTGCTCTAGTGCCAATATCGATTGTATCTAATACCCATCGACTCCACGTGTTTTATTAATAACTTCGGAGGTATGGCCTTCGTCAGCGGGTCTGCTACGTGTCTTCACTCGGTACCTTGCACACGACAATATCCCCTCGCGACACGATCTCTCGAATGATGTGGTACTTGCGTTCCACATGCTTCGACTTCTGATGCGCCCTCGGTTCCTTTGCTTGCGCAATGGCTCCAGTATTATCACAGTATAACGGAATCGCATTCTCGATACTTGGGACAACTCCCAATTCTGTGATAAAGTTCTTTATCCACACAGCCTCTTTTGCGGCTTCAGAAGCTGCAATATATTCCGCCTCAGTGGTGGAATCAGCTGTAGATCCCTGTTTGGAACTCTTCCAACATACTGCACCTCCGTTAAGGGTAAAGACAAATCCAGATGTAGACTTTCTATCATCGGGATCCGATTGGAAATCGGAGTCTGTATACCCATTAACCTGCAGTTCGTTTCCTCCATAAATAATCAACTTATCCTTAGTACCTTTAAGATACTTTAGGATATGTTTAATGGCCATCCAATGGTCATTACCTGGATTGGACTGATATCGACTGGTTACGCTAACAGCGAAACTGATATCAGGCCTTGTACATAACATGGCATACATTATGCTACCCAAACACGAAGCATAAGGTTGGTTAGACATTCTAACCTTCTCATCTTCTGTTTGTGGACACATCTTCTTGGAAAGATGAATCCCATGTCTGAACGGTATGTTTGCTGTCTTACAGTTACCAAAGCTATACCGTTCCAAGATCTTATCTACGTACGTTGATTGGGATAACCCAATCAGCCTCCTTTGTCTATCTCGATAGAGTTTTTATCCCTAAACATAGGAAGCTTCTCCCAGGTCCTTCATGGAGAAATTCTTACAGAGATATGCTTTAACGCTTTGTAACATTCCTAAATCATTCCCAATGATTAGGATGTCATCAACATACAGGACTAAAAATACGACCATGCTCCCACTGGCCTTCTGATACACACAGGATTCTTCCGAATTCTTAAGGAAACCAGACGATCTGATAATCTCGTCGAATCGAAGATTCCAACTTCGTGAAGCTTGTTTAAGTCCATAAATGGACTTCTTAAGCTTACAAACCATACCCGAGTTTGGCTGGATGTGAAACCTTCCGGCTGTTCCATATAGATTTCTTCATCAAGAAACCCATTTAGAAAAGCCGTTTTGACATCCATTTGCCAAATCTCGTAGTCATGATACGCAGCTATAGAAAGCAAAATCCGGATAGACTTAAGCATTGCTACCGGCGAAAAAGTTTCATCGTAGTCGACGCCAGGTCGCTGCGTGTAACCTTTTGCTACCAGTCGGGCCTTGTAAGTTTCAACCTTACCGTCAGGCCCGCGCTTCCTTTTGTAAACCCATTTACAACCGATAGGAACAATTCCTTCGGGAAGCGGAATCAAGTCCCAAACTTGATTTTCATGCATTGAATCTATCTCGGATTTCATGGCACTTTGCCATTTCACGGAGTCGATGTCCAACATCGATTCTCTATAGGTGAAAGGATCGGTCTCTTCAACTAAGAGAACATCCAGACTCTTTTCTTGTATCAAATACAAGCGTTCAGGAGGTCTAGATACCCTTTCGGACCTACGGAGTGTGTGTGTTGAAGGTCCTTCATCTACTTGAACTTCAGGTTCCTCCGTTGGTTCGTTGTTTTCAGGTTGGACTTCATCAAGTTCAACCCTTCTATGATCACTACCTTCTGACAAAAATTCTACTTCTAGAAATTTTGCGAAGCGAGCTACGAAGACATTTCGATGCTCGGTATCATAGAACAGATATCCCCTCGTGTTCGAGGGATATCCAACAAACCTAAACTTTTGCCCTCGAGGCGAAAGCTTACTTTGCTGAGTTACCCTGACATAGGCAGGACAACCCCAAACCTTAATATAATTAAGATTCGGTCTCCTACCGAACCATATCTGATACGGTGTCGTAGGAACAGCCTTTGAAGGAATCTTATTCAAAAGATGTGCGGCTGTTAAGAGCAGTAACCCCATAAATAATAGGGCAAATCTGTGAAACTCAACATCGATCGGATACCTATCCAATAAAGTCCGATTTCTCCTTCAGATACACCGTTGTGCTGTGGTGTACTTGGAGGAGTATATTGAGCGAGAATCCTATTCTCCTTCATATAATCCATGAACTCACCACTCATATATTCGCCGCCTCGATCTGATCGAAGGCATTTAATATATTTACCAGTTTGTTTTTCTACTTCATTTCGGAACTCTTTGAACTTTTCAAAGGTTTCCGATTTATGTCGCATCAAATACACATAACCGTACCGTGACAAATCATCGGTAAAGGTAACGAAGTACGAATAACCACTGTGAGCAGTTTGACTTAGTGGACCACATACATCAGAATGTACGAGTTCCAGTAAGTTAATGGCACGGTGTCCAACACCAGAAAATGGGGCTTTGGTCATCTTACCCTGAATACAGGATTCACAAGTTGGATAGGACTCAATGGTAAGATCTGATATCAAACCATTCCTAACCAATTGGGTAAGGCGTTTAACGCCAATGTGACCAAGTCTCATATGCCAAAGTTCAGTATTATTAATTACAGGTAAACTACGTTTATTAACTCCAGTATTTAATATATCTTTTGAAGTTTGCAAAGTGTAATGACCATGCTGGTTTGGACAACAAAGGATCTGAATATTATTTCTATCATATAAATACAAAGAACTATTCTTAATATTCATACAAAATCCTTCTGTATCAAGTACAAAAAGTGATATAATATTAGCGACACATCCCGGTACAAAATGACAGTCATGTAACAAAAGTGTCCCATTCGGCAATGAGATCTCGCATACTCCCATTGCAACTGCATCCAGTGAGTCTCCACTCCCGAATCGCAACTGCATCTCTCCAGGCTTCAGCCTCCTACTTTCCTTCAACACTGCAACGAATTGCAAATGTGAATGGGACAAGCAGAATCTAAAATCCAGCTGGATGTAACGGCTTCACAAGCCAAGATAAATCAATAACTGGAAAAATAAAAGTACCTGATGTAGATGCTCTGTCTCTCCTGATCTGAGCAATGTAATCTGGACAGTTTCTCTTCCAGTGCCCGACCTTGCCGCAGTGGTGGCATTTGTCTTCAGAAGCCCTCTTGGGCTTTGCTATCTTCGGCTGCTGTTGAGGACCAACTGTCCTCTTTTTCTTCTTCCCTTTCTTGTTCTTTCCCTTGGACATTCCTTGGGAAGAAGCTGAAAGAGAAGTAGATCTAGGAGGGCGAGTTGGTAATCCCTTCCTAAGGTCCTCTTCTGCCGTGAGCAACATCCTATGCAGCTCATGGTAGGTGCAGACGGTCCCGTGCATGTTGAAGTACATCACAAACTGTCGGAATGAAGCTGGCAGAGACCCAGAATGACACTCCTCCCGAGAATGTCATTCAGGATGAGATTATGTTGCCTCAACTGATCGATCAAATCGATCATTTGAAGAACATGCGGGCTAACACTTTGCCCCTCATCCAGGCGCGCATGGAACAATTCCATGGCGACTTTATGAACAATCACTTGTTCTTGGTTCTCGAACGATTGTCGTAATCGTGTCATCATACTGTAGGAATCAATCATACCATAGTATTGCTGTTTGAGTTTCGGAGAGAGCGAACTGAGAATGTATGACTTAACTCTTAAGTCATCATCCTTCCAAGTTTCAAAAACTTGGCGTTCCTCTTCCGAAGCCTCATCACCCACTGCAAGGGGCAAAGGGCCCTCAAGCACATATCCCAACTTCTCGGAGTCGAGGACAATCCTCAAATCCATTTCCCAGTCCGTAAAGTTCTCAGCGCCTTTTAGTTTGTTCGCATCTAGCATACGCGCAAACTGGTTTGTGGATTGACCCGCCATCGCAAATCTATCATATAGATCACGAAAAACGGTTAGCAGAAATAAAGCAGTTTCATATAATATCAAAAGCATAAACTAGATCATGGATTTTTAATCTAATATGCCCCTCCCACTAAATCATGCATTACTGTAATCCCAACACAGAATACAAATATTCAATAATTAAATTAAATATAAATAGTGAAAGGTGGATCCCGTGAATATATTTCAGCTCACAGCAGAGGCACGGTCTCGCCTACGTATATTCATCAGGTAGACAACTCAATTGTCAATCACTCAATAGTGACTCCTAAGTATCCGGTCCTGGCCGTTTCTCGTTGTCGCTGCGAAGGCAGGCCCACAGGGACGTACCAAGTAATACTCGTCAATGATAAACTCAAGTTACTTACGTAATCCTGACAGCTAGGGCACGTTCAGAATTCGCTTTTACTTGAATTTATCTAGTATCAGATATACATCCGGTATAAATAAATCTTTATCGGCTACACCCTCACAGCAGAGGCACGGTCTCGGATGTAGTCACAAAGAAGTATTCATAAACCGTATTGACAAGACGGACCATATAACATGCATCAAATACAAATTACATTTAAACCTTATTATTAGGGATTTTCCGCTAAGTGTCATACACCACCCTAAATCTAATCAAATTAGTTCCTAATAAGCATGCATAAATCAAGAAAACATGATTAAACATTGATTCAATGATGGCTAATCATTTTAAGTGGCCTAGAATCAGACTTGCTCTGATACCATTTTGAAGGGGTTATTAGGGGTGAATCCGGTAACGCAGCGGAAGCGGTGAAAATCCGATTTTCAGATTTCAAAACTTTTTCTCGGGTAAATTAAATAAACATATTTATTTAACATTCCAATAATCAAATTATGAAAATAATTCAATAAAACATTTTTAGGTGAATTTACCGAAATACCCTTGCTTTGTATTTTTGTCCGTTTTAGTCCGAAATTGATCCAATCAATTTTGAATGATTCTAAATCATTTCTAAGATGACTTATGATGTTCAAAACATCAAAACACCAAAGCAACCAAAATCCCCATTTTTCTCTCTCAAAGCCGAGAGCACCAAATGGTGCCCAAGTTGACCATTTGGTCATTTCATGCTTCAAAACTCATCCAAATGAAATCCAATCAACATGAAACTTTGCATGCATCATATACACACCCAAATTCTCAACATATATGAAACCCCCAAATTTGGAATTAGTTAGAAACCCTAATTTTTCAATTTCCACAAATTGGACAAATTATGCTAATTACATTAAATCAAATGTTTCAATCATCAATCTTTCATCCAATTCAAGTCTCAACACAATGAAACAACTCAAGATCAAATCTAGGTCATTTAAGAGTGGGTCAACAACTCTAGAATAGCAACTTGGTTTCATAAACCTTAAAAGATTACATATAACTACAATAGTCATATCCTTTCTTCATTACACATGCTCTAACCATTTCAACCAAACTTTCCATCAACAAAAACATAAAGAATAAAGAAAGAAAACCTAAGTATATCATATATGAAAGCCTAGATCCTAAGGAACAATTTCCTTACTAATAGCAAGTTTGAGAAAACTTACTAAAATCAAGCTTTCTTTGGATTTTTCTTTCTTTCTCAAAGTTCTTTAAGCTTTCTTCAATGGTGTCTCTCTTTTGTGAAATGTGTATTAGGTTAAGTGAAATGAAAAGCAAATGAAAACAATTTATACTTGCCAAAAATAAGCCTTGGCCGAAATTAACAAGACCAAATGCAACAAATAAATTTCAATTTCATTTACCTTTATCACTTTATCAACTTGCATAATATCTATTTAACCTTTATTAGATATTTATTTTGGTCAACAATTGCAACTAATGTCATTTACTTTAATTATCCTAACATAAGATATTTATATTTTAATTAATTTAATCATTTAACAATTAAATAATTAATTAATTAATCAAATACAAATATATTAAATATATGTATAATATTTACATTAAATATTAAAAACATATATTCATTTAGGAAATAAGTCAAATAACTCATTTTGACTATTAATTAATGTGTATTTAAATTAATCAAGTATTAAATGTAAATACACAATAATTAAGTAAATGACTATCTAGTGTCTTTAGCATGTATCTTGCGTTTAACCATTAAACGACTTTATAAATAATCAATATTATTTATTTATGTTGCTCTAGTGCTCAACGAGTATGTTTCATTATTGAGACTCTCTAGGTTCAGGTATATCCGTCACGAAATCAAATTTCATGTGCATAATCTATCCACCCGTAGATTATGACGATCACGGATAATCTCGCTAAACCATACAGGTCGAGGTCATCGCAAATGTATAATTCCTCCGTCACAGGTATCCGGATAAATCCCAGAGATATAGATATGAACGTCAAATCTCTATCGGGATTATCCAGTCGACTATTCTATTAATCTCAAAAAGAACGTTTAGAACTAACTCAAAAAGAACTTATAGCTTCTAACTGGCTTCTAAACTTACCACGGGCCCATGGTTTTATCTGATTGCTAATCATATGGACTACCTATGCTCTGGTACACAGAACTGACGGATCCTATCTTGATACACATAGGACACCCTGAGGATCTATCTACACCCAACGAACAGGCGGAGGTCTGATCTAAATAGATCGGTGACGTGACTGCCGTCTAAGTGTAGAAGATGTCTCATGTGCCCACAATGGCATCTCAAGTCTAAGAATCACAAGTGCTACTCAACCCAAGAAGATTCTTATTGACGCTGGTGTACCATCCATTAGAATCTTCGTGAGTTGTTCAGTGTTTATCCGCTATAAACACCTACACGTCTATACTAGTCTCCAAGACTAATGGTTCATTGAGAAACCATTGGAATCATATATTCCAGTATACGACATGTACCGGTCTCAACGGGTTTACTATACTGACCAAGTAGTGTAAACCTTGACCAGGAACTGTCTGAGAATGACAACGTCATGATACATCTCAATGTCCGTTGCGACGCTTTTGCAACTGTACCATGACTAATCATTCTAAGGTCATTACGTCTTTACCATATAAAAGATTAGATTATATTATAGAAACTGCATATATTATTACTATAATAATGTTTTACAGAAGTATTTAACAAAATACAACCGGGAATTGGCGCTCTGAGCACCAACCCCTACAATTTTCATCCTAAATGATTTCATTGAGACCTGATATATTTTATCTGCAAAATAAACTAAAACACATCAAAACGTTCATCAAACCCTAGAAACTAAACAAATATTAAGTTAAAGGGGCGGTAAATATTGATATATTTTCCGCTCATCAACATCCAAGTCCGAAACATATATCTTATTTATGCCAATATATCCAATTATTGCCTAACCTTTTTCCTCTGAATCATTAAGCCTTGGCTTTGGCACAACAACTAATGATCCCAGTTAAGCGAGACCCATTGACCTTGGAAAGCTTCGTAATCGATGTCGATGGACAAGAAGTGATCTTGACTTTGGCCAAAAAATCACAACTTGGACAAGACATGCGATATGGAACAAAGCCTTCATGATTCAAACACATCCGCGATGGACAAGGTCTTGACTTTGGCCAACAAACCAGTGCCAATCTTGGATCTTGAGAATGAATCAATTCAATGGAAGGAAAAACGCTTAATATATGTTGAGGGTTTTTCGCGTAATTGGCAACCAATGAATTATCTTTGATTAGGTCTCATCATACACCCTTAACATGCATTCTAAAAACATAATAAGGCGCGTAATAAATTAATAATGATATGCGGATGGATATTTAAAACACTTGTTCCTAGAACAATCTCTCTATTTCCTCTCTCCCGCTAGCACAAATCTTACTTCTACCCATAACATAACACTTCTAAAGAAACCTCATTTACATTGAGGGAATAGGTGAGAAGAGAAATACAAAGACTCAAGAGGTAATAGGCTGGACACGCAGGTCCATTTAATAAATTCTAAATTTATTACAATAATTTCCAAAATTGCCCTCACCCATCTAATATTCATCCGATATACATTATTCATACATCACATCCATGTATTCACAAAAAGCATGTTATCAATCAATCTAATCCAATTAATTAATATGAAATTTATGACCATCCAATGTTCAAACAACGATTTGATTTGCGCGAGTCCGACTCGTTTTAAGGATAAGTACTCAAAGTATGAATTCTCGAATTATATTAAATTACAACATTAAATCCAATTTAATTTGTATTCAATACTAATTCTTTATTTAATTCCAAATTAAATAATTACACTTTTAATGAGCCTTTTGCGACTTAGATTCTAAATCTAATCATTACAGGTCTCAAAGCCCAATTAACATCCAATGTCATTTTAATTAAAGTCCAATGGGCTTTCAATTAATTTATAAGGCATGGACTTTGGCAACCAAAGCCCAATAAGGAATCACCCTTTTGCCAAAAATCAATTTAGGCCCAATTAAAATTTTAAAGGTCCATTTTATTATATTTGGACTTTATGGAAATGGTTTTAGGCCCAATTGGATCCAACCAGTTAACCTAAACCAAACTTGGCCCAACCAAGCCCATTAAGCCCAAATACAACTTTATTAGCCAAATTCCAAATTTAGCCCAACTAATTAAATTCCAAAATTCCAAAATTTAATTAACTAATCATGTTTATCATCATCAACACATGTCCAATATCATTGAATCAAAAAATCATCTCTTGTTCACGGTAATTTGGGGATTTTTTGTCCGATTTCAATTTCAATCCAATTAAATCCTAAATCAACATTTCCCAAGTCTTTCAACTCATCCAATGATCAAAAAAAAAATTACCATGACATTAGGGCTTCTCAACTTTCAATTTTCATCACATTGATCATGCATAACACTATGTTATCATCATTCAAGGATACTCAATCAAACAATTTCATCAAAACATGCTCAAATCAATTTTACCCTAATTCAATTTCATGCTTAATCAAGGCTCTTGATACCAATGTTGGATTTTCTAGGTCAAACCAAGATCAAATTAAGTGATGAAATGTGCGAATACATCAAATTAAAGTTGTGGAATTACTCACTTTGATCGGCTTTTGGATGCGATGACAACAAAAATTTCTTCCTCCATGGATGACTCTCGGCCAAGCTCCTATTTGTGTGCTCCAAGCTCCAAGCTATGTTTCGGTCAAGGTCCTTCAAGCTCCAAGCTTTAAGTGTGATTCCATGCTCATGAATGGGTTTCCCTATCACCTTTGTAAGACTCCTTTAGTGTGTTAGCACTTGGAAATTTTGCCATAAAATTTCCCTAAAGCTTCTTGTTGCTCTTTGCAATGGAAGAAAAATGGAGAGGAAAAATGGTTTCAAAAACCGTGAGGTGGAGAGGAGAGAAGATGAAGTTGTGTTGGTTATGTTCTTAGATTTCAAAAATCTAATACCAATTACCAATTCAAAATTTGGTACAAGACTTTAATCTAATACCAATTACCAAATTCAAAATTTGGTACAAGACTTTAAAGTCTTCAACCACTTTCATCAATCAAAGATGATAAGGTGTCAATCACTAAAAAGGTGACAAGACCTCCATCACTTGAATGACTAATGATGTGACGCGTGATGTGACTTGTGGGCCCCACTTGATTCGAAATGCGAGTGGGCCCGCAACACATCCCAGGCTCGGGCTCGCTAATTCCGAATTAACGAATTTTCCGTTGCGACGTAATTAAATCAAATTTAATTAAATAATTATGCCTAGCAAAATTACTATTCACGTCGCTAGCGAATTAATTCTAAATTAACTTGTTCGCCCGAATTAAAATCTAATTTTAATTCCGCGTCGAAATCTAATTTCGTTTAATATATCGAATATATTATTTTATCGATTAATTCCAAATTAATCGTTCCCTCTCTTTAAATAGTATTTTATCCCAGATAAAATATCTTTGTAATTAATCCCAGATTAATTTTCTCTCTCTATTAATTAATCTCAGATTAATAATGTGCGAGTCATACGTCATCGGTGAATCTTCAAGAAGCGACCCATGAGAACCCCGTATATGTTGGCAGTAAATCCGGTAGTTTGACTATCTGAACACGTACGTACCTCGTACCACGTTTTTACCGATTTACAAGACATGGTTGGCTTCTAGCAAAGCACCGTGCCTATCTAATTCTCCAGAAATATTCTTAAAGGAATATGTAATCTGTATCAGGCGAGGTATACAAAGTATTGCGTATTGCGATCCAGTATCGGATGTCACGTGTTAGGCCTGGGGCTGGAATTGTGCCTGCCCCGTACGAAGCACATGTCGGATCTCTGGTAACTATTCTCTATAATCGGATAATCATGACCTAGTCATATTATCCCGATGACTGCAGTACATAAGAGTACCAGTTCCGTATCCTACGTGACCATCATCTCCACTATGACTGGAGTGATACTTCCATCTTGACATCACACCCAATACACTACGATTCTCAATATACCCAGAAGAGGTGTACATAGAACCTGTTAAGCCTTGGACGACCAAAACCAAAGTATATTGATTGTCGCAAGTATTAGCGGTGCAAGTCTCAGGTTAAGACCAAATACATCTACCCTGATTCGGACTTCCATAGACACATAGTCATACTACCAATGGAATTCCGAGGGGTCTATCCAGAGCGAAGCTGTTTCCGTACCATCGGTAAACACAACCCCCTATTACACTTGCATGAGTATCCAATACCCAAATATATGAGAACTATGCTATTATGCTCCCATAACACGCACAAATGCAATACTAGTCTATTCCGCATTATCGATGTCCAATCTCGATAATACTATGACTAGGGATGTTTTAATGATTAAACCTTAGTGGATTAATATTGTCTCATATCTTATTAATCCAGAACTAATCATATGGACTTTTATCATTTATGTATCTTGGTAATCCAATTACAAATGATAAAAGAGCAATTTCCTTTGTCACATAGTTAATTTGTACAACAACACCATGTTCTGTACAAATAATGATGTTATGGGTCATAATTGTCCAACAGTAGGTTATTTCCTGCCATGGATAATGGAAAATGAGAATTTGATTGAATGTGTCTCGATAAAATATATTGGATTGAACTTCTTCAAGAGAACTAGTTTATAGGTTAGACCCGGCCACGGTTCCGATTCGGAACCGGACCCGGAGGAAACGGCCTGTTCTAGTTCCCACTGGTTCCGGTTCAGGAACCAAAATCAAAATCAAATTTTTTTGGTTCGGTTAGGGTTCTACCGTAGTCGAACCGAAAAGAATCGGACGATTCCAACAGTTCGAACCAGAACTGTTGTGACCGTCCAGTTTCACTGTTCCAACTGGAACCGTTACGATTTCGGTTGCAACCGCTTGGTGCTGCCTGCTATTGATAAGCGGAAAATATATCAATATTTACCGCCCATTTTACTTAATATTTTGTATAGTTTCTTGAGTTTTGTGAATATTTTGATGTGTTTTGTGTTTTTTGTCGATAAATAAGGTTTCATGACTCACTGGAATCAAATCGGGGCCAAAACAGCGAAAAATGGACAAAAGGGCAAAAATGTAATCTTCGCGTTGCAATACGCATCACTCTCTGCATCGCAATGCGCAGCGGTTACTGTTCTACCGACACATGTCATCATGACATCAGCATAATAATTCAGCCTGCCGACACCACACGTCATTGCTTACGTTAGCATGACATCAGCGTCGCGACGCGCATAACCTCACGCGTCGTGACGCTGAGCCAATAATTCTGCCGACAGCCATGTGTCATCATCTCGTGAAAACCGTATTCACACGTCGCGACGCGCATGCCAAATTTTGTCTTATAAATTGAGACTGAATTCATTTGAAATTTTCATACCTTCTTCTGGGGATTTCCTTAAGAATACTAAGAAGATTGTATCTTGTTTGTTTATTTATAGTTTTCTTGTATTTAATTTTTATTTTATGCAATAGATCTTTCTTTATTTTACTTTTCAGTATGATGAGGTAACTCCCCTCTGCTGGGGTGAAAGGTAAAGCTATTATTACTAATATTTAGATTAATCTCCCTTAATTATGATATATAAACTATTTTAAAACCTGACTTAATGGGATACCGCCTTTATGGTGGGTTGGACTTAATTAAATTGATTTTAACCTGACTTAATAGGATACCGCCTTTATGGTCGGTTGGAATTAATCTAAAATCTGACTTAATCAGGATACCGCGTATATGGTCGGTTGGTAATATCATGCAAGTTTATATATTATAATAAGGGGATATATAAATTAGAAGTAATAAAAGTGGATCCTCTAACCCCGACATTTTATTTATTGTTAATTAATCTTTTTAATTTCCAAGTTTATTTTATGTCATTTACTTTATTTATGTCATTAATAATTCTAGATATGTGTGGTAACTAAACCCATTATCTAGGGTTGTGATGAATTCCAATATCACCGTTTTATAAGTGGTTATTTGTGTCTTTGGTAATTTAAATGTTTATTTATTGAGCCTTAGTCTTAATGCTTCTTGTTAACTGGCCATTAATAAGATTGATTTGGAAAACTTAAAATAAACTTGGAAAAGAGATTTTAGGTTTAGCCTTAAACTCAATAGCTCACGATCTCACATTGGGGCAAGAGACTCTTAGGTAGATTTCCTTACAGGATAGGAATATACTTGTCGGGCGGGGGTAGCCATAATTGGAACTTAATCTTAATGAATTCATGTAACTTGATTAACATAGAAATATAGTTAATTTGGTTATTTGGGTGTTTGCATCTGACCATTGGAAGAGGCTTTTGCATAACTTCGTGTTCAAGGTTAATAAACCAATATATTGCACAAACATTAGATATTCACTTCATCTTTAAAAGATATTAGAATGATTCACAACCGTAGATAGTTTTATAATATTGAATTTTCCTTTAATTTACTTTCACATTATTTTATTTACTTGTTTCAGAAAAAAATCACCATACAAACAACAATCAATCTATTAGATACTCGTAAACATTTAACGTTATAAATTAATAGCTAAGGTATTAAGTTCTAATGGGATCGATACATTTTATACTACTTGAGCGATACGTGCGTTTGCATTACGTGTGTTTATACACCGATCAACTATGTAGGCCCAACAATTGCTTTTTTACTTTTTGTTAAATAAAATTACTAAATTACTCTTAATAATATTATTAAAACAGATAGTTTTATGGGCAATTTAGGTATCATAAAAATAATTCAAAATGTATAAATATGGGGCCATACTTCATTTTTTCAACACAACAATTCTTAATTCTCTCAATTTCTTTAATTATCTCACTCTCAATTCTCTCATCTTCAATTTCTCAAATTGATTTAATTTTACAATTCTTCAATATTAACAAAAAATGGCAAGCTCATCTGAGAACACCATATCCAATGTCTCAACCCAAGAGAGCGGCCAAAGTATCGGTACACGGAGAATAGAAGTTAAGTCTCGATCTTCTGATATTTTAAAAATTCATTTTCATTTAGTCGAGATTGAAAATGGAGGTGCAAGAGCAAAATGCAACTATTATGGTGTATCTTATAAATTTATCGGCGGGTATGGCAATATGAACAAGAATTTGGATGTACATCATGCCGCTGAAATTGGACTTGATACAACACAAACTCAAATGGGCAGGTACACTTCATCTAGTAGAGGCACGAGTTCTTTAGATTTATATAAATATTCTGATGTTAAAAATAGAGAAGAATTTGATAAATTTACTTTTATGGGACATCTTTCTTTAAGTTTTGGTGAAAAATTATTTTTATTAATTAGTTCGAAATGCTTTAAATCCTGATGCTTGTAAAATGCCTAAAAATACAATAAAATGATAAAATTTTACATTATACTAAGATTGTAAAATTATTTTAAATGAAATATATAAAGATATTAAAGGTCGTCTTTCTATTTGTTCTGATATTTGGAGTGACCATTGGCAAACATACTCATACGTGGTGTGACTCGTCATTGGATTAATGCATCATGGAACATGTAAAAATTATTTATTTGTAATGACATGAAATTTTATAGCTCAATCAAAGTTGTAATTCGGGAACTGAGATAAATTCTCTCTGCACATTAGCGGAAAAATTATAGAGATAATTAGTGGATCCAATTCCAAAAGTTTAAGCCTAATTAATATTGGTGAGGCATATAGGCCTTAATCACCAAGTGTTAGCCCAATTTATAAGCCCATTAAGAATTGTGAATTTTAGCCCAAGTCCCCCTATTGAGAGTTTCATTTTTTCTTGGTAAATTTTCAAGATAACCAAGATTAAACCATCTCAAATCAAGCTTAGGAATAAGGAAGGGAAGCTTGAAGAACCTATTAGTGAATAAAGAATCGAATAGAAGGTAAGGGAAGCTTAACCTAAATCTTGATTTGTTGAGTTTTGATGATTTGATGATTATGGTATATTATTAGCTTAAGATTGTTGATGATTGGATGAGTATTGGGTTAATAAAATAGTGCTAGTGAGGAACCCCCCAAATTATGAAAATCCATGAGTATGAAACTAAGATAGGACCTATAGAATGTATATGAGATGGAGTTGGAGGGTGTAATTGATGATAATTTTTGTGTTTGTTATGGATATAGCTTGAGTAGGGTTGTGTAAGCTAAAAGTGATGATGAAGTTAAATTTAGGCCCTGAAAACGGCCTGGCGTCGTGACGCGCACACCCAAAGTCATGACGCGTACTCGAGAATTGCTTCTGATGTGGTTCTAGAATGTGAGCATCGCGATGCGGAAAATAGAGGAGAATAACTGCCTATATCCTATTTAGTGGAAGTCACGACGCGCATCGCTTAGCGTCACGATGCGTAAGGGAGTCGGAAATCCCAACCTTTGTGTCGCGACACGGAGAACAGAGGTTGCTTCCTGCCTCACCTGATTGGGTGAGCATCGCGACGCCCATGTCCAGCATCGCGACGCGTGACCAGATTAACAGGATCATTTTTTATCAATTCTAGTTTTATCCTAAAATATTAAGGGGCACTCTAAGGGTTTTGTATAAGTGTATAGACACACAATAAGCCATGCCATAAGCATAGAACATCAACCATATATTGCATATTCTTTTTCAATATATTCCAAGGGAACTAATTATTTCTTTGACATTAGATCGCCGTCAAGGCACTCGGAGATCACCTACGTCGGGAACCACACCAGACTTGTCATAGCACTGTGAGTGGAGTACTTATTTCAAGTTTTTGAATTTTCAAAATAGAGATTATATTTCCTTGATTTTAATGAGTTTTATCAAAAGATTATTAAAACATTGATTTCAGATGACTTGGGATGTTTTGATGATGAAAATGATTTCAAAGTATGATTTTATGATTTCAGAGGCATGAGGGAAAAACCCCACCTCAAGTGTAACATATGGAATTGACGGTTACAAAATGTGGACATGCGAAGAAAAACTAGGGGACGGCGATACGTAACGCCCATATACCTTAGATTCAGGGACATGACAGTGGCATGCATTGGAGGACGGCGATACGTAACGCCCCAATGGCATGGATTTACACACATGGTTCCAGATCAGTGGCTTGGGGGACGGCGATACGTAACGCCCCAAGACCACCAGTTTAGGCGTATGGGGGGGACGGCGATATATAACGCCCCTATGCGTCAGAATTTTACAGATCTTCAGGGGTTTTCAGAAAGATGATTTTATGAAATGATTTTCACTTATGTTTCGAAAGAAAAACATGATTTCAAATTTATGAATTCAAAAAGACAGTTATTTTTATGACTTTTCAACACAGTATTTCTAACATTATTTTCTAGTTTTATAGCTTCGTTCACTAAGTTCTTTTGGACTCACCTCCCCCCCACTCTCCAGTTTTGTAGGACCTTTTTGCCGGTGAGCCGCAACCATCTTTTGGAGACATGGATCGGGGACATGAGTAGCACTATAGTCAGTAGTCATAACGGTCCATCATGTCAGTTCTACATTCATATAGGATTTAGCTTGTGGTTGGCTCCTTTTGGTGTATGATACATATATGATTGTATAGAATACTCAGACTTTGTATGTTTTCTTGTGGCTCTTGTAGTAAAACAGTATTATAAAATATGTGTGCTTGTTTATTGTTAATATAAAGAATTATCAAATCAAAGAAACGAGTATTTCATTAGTTCAGTCAGCGGCTTAGGTGGCAGTGGGATCTGTCATCTGTCGGTAACCTTCCCGGATTGGGGATGTTACATTATTGTATTTAGATTTCTTGATGAGCAACATACTGCACAGAATATTTATAGAATAATTAAAGTATTTTTTTATGAATATGATTTATTAGGTAAAATTTTAATAAATTAGTTTTGATAATGCATCTGCAAATACTGCATCAATTAGAGATTTAAAGAAATATGCCAACCAAATTTGGGGGTTGATTTTTTCATGTTTGTTGCACATACCATGTCCTTAATTTATGTGTTCAAAATGGTCTGACTTATTTAGAACATCATATTAATTCTATTAAGATTGTACTTAATTATATTTAGTCATATTCTAATGTCAGGAGAGAATGGACCAAGTTTTGTAAATTAAATGGTGTTAAATCGGTTAAATTTTCACTAGATATTCCAACTCGTTGGAATTTAACTTATTTTCTTTTAACTCAAATTTTTCAATAAAAGATGTATTATGTAGTTTTTTTCCCTAACATGTTCAACATAATCAATGAGATATTTGTGAAAAAAATTAGAAATTTAAAAGTTTTTTATAATGCAACAAATATTTTTAGTGAAGTTTATTATCTTACAATAAATTTATTTCATGTTGAATATTTGAATATTGTTGGCATTTGATTAACACTAAAAAGTGCACATTTATTAAAAGAAAAATTAATAATTTTACACTTGTGATTTCATTAATCTCCTTAATTTATAACATTTGTTAAATAATAATTATATTTATATTTATTGTGATTTTTATCTTTTATGTAGGTGAAATAATACTTTGGATGCATATCTAGAAAAATGAACTTGACATTTGGATTTTGGAGACCAAAAACTTGAAAGGGCGCTCTAATAGTATACAAATTAGGAAATTCTAACCCTGCGTAATTTTCATATTTTGGCCATAACTTTGCACTCCGATATTAGATTGAGGTGATTACAGTTCCAGATGAAAGTAGACTCGAAGATCTACAACTTTATTGTTGACAAGATTGTCTAATTCGGAGGTTTTCAAGGCTGAAAATGATAAAAAAAAAAAATCCAAAGTGTATTATATATAATTATTAAAGCAAATAAAGCAAGAAGAAAAAACAATTGTAAAAGGTCAATCCACCTTTCGGTGGATTGGCCATCACTTTTGACAATTTGGATTGTAAATTATCAAAGCCATCATTTTTGACAATTTACAAAGTAAATTGTTTAGGAAAGAGAGTACTGGGACCTTTATAAATAGAGGTGCTCAACACCTTATTTCTTCAGTCTGGATTCCATAGTTTTCTCTGAAAATTTATGGATTTCCAGCTCTTGTGTGTTTTAATTTTCTAAAGCTTTCTTGTAATTTCGTTTTCTTTTAGTAATAAAATTATGTGTGTTTTTATTCAAATTATAAGTAGCTAATTTATTTTTGCTGGGGCATGAAAATTTAGATTAATCTCAATTATATTATAATATATAAATTGTAATCTAATGATTAATATTTAATTTAAATCTGGATTAATTATTGATAAATTTTATTACCGTCTATATGACTGGTTTTATTTATTTGGCATAATTGAGTACCTAACTGGACTTGTTATAGACAAAGTTATCACCGCCTTTTATGGTTGTGTTTAAATGTTTCGGCATAAATAATTCCCGAAATAAATTAATTGGGTAATAATGACAACTTATTTATTATAAAAAGTGAAATTTCAAAATTTGAAATATTAAAAGTGGATCTTCTAGCCCCAACATTTTATTTTATTGTTGCAATCCAATTTAAAATTTTACAATCACTTCAAACAAATAAAGTCTTTTTATTGTTACTCAAATTGTTATTTTATTTTACTAAATCTATTCCATGTGGATCGATTCCGGACTTACTAGGTTATTTTATTACTTCGACACTCTTATACTTAGGAGTAAAGAACCAATTTGAACATGTCAAGTTTTTAGTGCCGTTGTCGGGGAATATAATTTAGTAGATAGAATAATAATTTAACATCCTTATATTTTTCTTTTCTTTTCTTTTCTTTTTTATTTTTCTTTTGTATTTCTTTTCTTTTGTTTTTATTTTATGTATCTCATTAGATCTAATCACTACATTTATATTTTATTTCCTTATTTTTCTTTTCTTTTGTCATTTTCTTTTTTTTCTTTTTTTAGTTATTATTATTATTATTATTATTATTATTTATTATTATTATTATTATTATTATTATTATTATTATTATTATTATTATTATTACTATTTTTGTAAGTATTGTATTTTTAAATTTTAGTATATAGTTTGCATTTAGATTGTCTGAAACATTGGTTTCGATCATCTAGCGGTAGATTAAATAGAGAGTCTTCATCACCTTCATCATCTGTCAATATGACCGAGAACCAAAATGAAAATCCACGAGCCCGAATTGAAAACCTAGTTGATCAAGAAAAAAATGAGTCTCAGCATGGCGATCTTAATCATCTTAGGACACTTAGACAATTCATGAATCCAGTTAGGACAGGATCACCATCTTACATTATTTTTCCCCCCAGATGCAGCACATTTCAATTTTAAGCCAGATGTCATCCAACTTTTACCCACATTCCACGATCTAGAATAAGAAAATCTTTATCAGCACTTAAAGGAATTTGAAAAGGTTTGTAACACATGCACATACTAAAATTACAGCATGAAAATAATTCGATTAAAGTTTTTTTCATTTTCTTTAAAGGATAAAGCTAAAATTTGAGTGAAAAACCTGAAGTCAGGATCCATCCGAACATTGGATGATTTGCAAGAACAATTTTTGAAAAAATTCTTTCCACCTCACAAGACAAACTCCTTTAAGAGGAGAATCACAACTTTCACATAAGAGTCGGGGAAAACATTTTACCAATATTGGGAGTGGTTTAAAGAGATGTTAAATGTTTGTCCACATCACGAGTTTGAAACATGGAGGCCGGTTGCCTACTTCTACGAGGATTTTACTTACTGAGTTTTTATAATTCACACCAAACTGGTTTGGTGTGAGTTATAAAAACGCAGTAAGTAACCATGCTAGTACTACAAACAAATATACAAATCATTCATATTAGTAGTGTTTCAGAATTATCAAGTTAATACGAGTTTTAGAATCATTGGCTTTCTATTATCTCTTATATCTTACCTATCTTAAATTTTCATATTTACATGTTGTCAATACAATTGCCAGACATTCAAAGCACAAGAAGCATGGATTCAAAATCACAAAGTACGTCATATAACATCAGAACTATTTTGATGCTGAAACATGAAGTCACATATTAATACTTATCACAAGTAAGTATCATCAAATCAAGAACTCTAACAAACTTCTTTCTATTCGGTTACAACTAACTCTAATACCAAAACTTCTTTCTTCAATACCAAAACAATATTTCTTTAACCTTCTTTATTCACGGTAACTTTATAATAGCTTAACACTCGGGATCCATTTACATTCACACATGTCGTAGCACATTTCTCTTATATACGTACAAATACAATTTCAAATATAATTTCATAATTCTTACACATATTTACATAATATACTAATACAACTTAGCAAACACTCTTTATACCTCTGACATTCACACCGGTTTCAAATCATCCATTCATTTCGTATCAGCATATAAAATCCATACATATCATGAGTTCTATCAAATATAAATACAATCTCAAACATATTCACAATCATCATGTAAGCAACCACGAAGCACGCATAACAGTCGACACATTAAAGTTCATATCATCCAAAAATACATACATTCCGCTGGTTTACACACACAATGCTCGTACGGGACTCATTACCTATTTTAGAATAGGTATGAGATGAATTCCATCCGATCGGATTCCTAACCAGCTCGACTAATATACCTCGAAAATATCAACCAATTAAACCTACATTCATGCATACATATCACGGTACACCAAACTCATCGCACGACTTCTCATACACAAGCACATATATAACAAACAATCTAAAACATCATTCAAACACTCACATACATATACATGTTTGAAATATACGAATATACGTATTACTTCGAATTCAAGTACCATAGCCTTTATCAATCTTCATGTCTTAACATCATATGCATATATGAATACATGTTCTTATACTTATACCTTTTCATATTCATTTATATACATGCGTTCATATCGATGCAGGTTCATACCCTTGCATTCATACAAACATACACATAGCATTACGAGTCCATGTAGTTACATGCATCAATACATACATGTAGCCATTTTACTCATCAATCTTTTCAAAATACATATCATAACATTATCCTTGAACATTCCACTTCAAGACACATCCATACATACATACCAACATTATGATCATCAAACTACTCACTTCATATCATAGCAATAATGAAAATCCATACATGTGATGGTCGACTAACTCAACTATACACGATCTCGAAATCCTTTCTCAAATCCATCTTGTAACTATCCTAAACCTTTCAATCGTCTCCACACGCCTATATATTTATATATGTTTAAAAAATTACGAAATAAACAATTCAAGAACTCATCGCATGGGTTACTTACCTGGCTTCACGAGCACTCTCGGGCCTAGTCACATATGTCAAAACAAATGGTGAATTACTGTCAGAAATACAACTTACGGAGTTCTGACTAAACTACGACAAAATTTCAGATCTTTCCATAATAACCAAATCAAGTCAAATTTCAACACTTTTAGTTTCAGTAATCTTAAAACACCATTATAGCTAACCCAAGTCATCAGTTAACTTAAATTCTAGGTTTACGTATTTTTGGAAAATCATCCGAAAATATTTCCGTAAACATTACGGAATGGTCATAAACCCTTCGAACCTACCTAGATTTTTCTAAACACTATTTTACCATCACATTTGACTCATATCCATCATCAGGATCAAAAACATATTAATACACGGAAAACTCACTTTTACCAAAACTTGCATAATCTATCGGATCGATCCAATTCATTCACTTTTCACTTGAATTCTACCGAATGCTCATATTCAATATACTAATACTCAAACAATTCATTTTATATCATTACTCTACTCTACGAAGCTACTTGATACATCCGAATACTTAGCGAAAAACTTGAAATTTGTGAATTTATACCGGAAGGTCTTACCGAAATTTTAAGGGCATTTACGGACTCCAAACAATCCCAGGAACGCGTTGGAATCGACGAAATTTCGATCGGAGCTACTATTTACCGTGGGTCATTATTTATCTGAATCTTCCTTTCTCATTTCGCATGCAACCGAGCATGGATCAGAAAAATCATCACTTCCATCTTGTAGTACTCCTCGAGAGCTTCGATTTGGCGGGTGGCTCGAGTAGTGTAACAGAGCAACAAGCAGAGATTGAGAGACCCATGTGCGCGTGACTCTCTCATTCCTGTCGCCGACGTCCTAGGGGCTGACTGTTGGGGTTGGTGCTCAGAGCGCCAATCCGGACCGTATTTATGTCTGACTCATGAATACGAACATCCCCTTATTCCATAATATTACTTATTTATGGTTGCACCTCTTGTTTTTATATACGTATTCGA